>JAWPHD010021723.1:0-27342 GCA_037043455.1 Cyrtodaria siliqua
TTCCGTTCTTAAACATATATATTCCGTTCTTACACATACATATTCCGTTCTTACACATATATATTCAGTTCTTACACATATATATTCACTTCTTACACATATATATTCCGTTCTTACACATATATATTCCGTTCTTACAATTATATGTTCCGTTCTTATACATATATATTCCGTTCTTACACGTTCTTACATGTTCCGTTCTTACACATATATATTCCGTTCTTACACGTTCATTTTCCGTTCTTACACATATATATTCCGTTCTTACGCATATATATTCCATTCTTACGCATATATATTCAGTTCTTACGCATATATATTCAGTTCTTACACATATATATTCAGTTCTTACAGATATATATTCAGTTCTTACGCATATATATTCAGTTCTTACGCATATATATTCAGTTCTTTCGCATATATATTCATTTCTTACACATATATGTTCAGTTCTTACACATATATATTCCGTTCTTACACGTACATATTCCGTTCTTACACTTATATATTCCGTTCTTACACGTATATATTCCGTTCTTACACATATATATTTACTTCTTACACATATATAATCAGTTCTTACACATATATATTCCGTTCTTACACATATATATTCCGTTCTTACACGTACATATTCCGTTCTTACACATATTTATTCCGTTCTTACACATATATATTCCATTCTTACGCATATATATTCAGTTCTTAGACATATATATTCAGTACTTACACATATATCTTCAGTTCTTACAGATGTATATTCAGTTCTTACACATATATATTCAGTTCTTTAACATTTAATTCCGTTCTTACACATATATTCCGTTCTTACGCATATATATTCAGTTCTTACGCATATATATTCCGTTCTTACGCATATATATTCAGTTCTAACGCATATATATTCCGTTCTTACACATATATATTCCGTTCTTACACGTACATATTCCGTTCTTACACATATTTATTCCGTTCTTACACATATATATTCCATTCTTACGCATATATATTCAGTTCTTAGACATATATATTCAGTACTTACACATATATCTTCAGTTCTTACAGATGTATATTCAGTTCTTACACATATATATTCAGTTCTTTAACATTTAATTCCGTTCTTACACATATATTCCGTTCTTACGCATATATATTCAGTTCTTACAGATATATATTCAGTTCTTACGCATATATATTTAGTTCTTACACATATATATTCCGTTCTTACACGTATATATTCCATTCTTACACATATATTCCGTTTTTACGCATATATATTCCGTTCTTTTGCATATATATTCAGTTTTAAGCATATATATTCAGTTCTAACGCATATATATTCAGTTCTTACGCATATATATTCAGTTCTTACAGATATATATTCAGTTCTTACGCATATATATTTAGTTCTTACACATATATATTCAGTTCTTACACATATATAATCCGTTCTTACACATATATATTCCGTTCTTACACGTATATATTCCGTTCTTACACATATATATTCCGTTCTTACACGTATATATTCCATTCTTACACATATATTCCGTTCTTACGCATATATATTCCGTTCTTTTGCATATATATTCAGTTTTACGCATATATATTCAGTTCTTACGCATATATATTCAGTTCTTACGCATATATATTCAGTTCTTACACATATATATTCAGTTCTTACACATATATATTCACTTCTTACACTTATATATTCACTTCTTACACATATATATTCAGTTCTTACACATATATATTCCGTTATCACACATATATACACATATATATTCCGTTCTTACACATATATATTCTGTTCTTACACGTACATATTCTCCGTCCTTACACATATATCTTCCGTTCTTACACATATATATTCCGTTCTTACGCATATATATTCAGTTCTTACGCATATATATTCAGTTCTTACACATATATATCCCGTTCTTACACATATATATTCCGTTCTTACACATATATATTCCGTTCTTACACATATATATTCCGTTCTTACACATATATATTCCGTTCTTACACATATATATTCAGTTCTTACACATATATATTCACTTCTTACACATATATATTCAGTTCTTACACATATATATTCCGTTCTTACACATATATGTTCCGTTCTTACACATATATATTCCGTTCTTACACGTACATATTCCGTTCTTACACATATATATTCCGTTCTTACGCATATATATTCAGTTCTTACGCATATATATTCAGTTCTTACGGATATATATTCAGTTCTTACACATATATATTCAGTTCTTACAGATATATATTCAGTACTTACACATATATATTCAGTTCTTACACTTATATAATCCGTTCTTACACATATATATTCCGTTCTTACACGTATATATTACGTTCTTACACATATATATTCCGTTCTTACACGTATATATTCCATTCTTACACATATATTCCGTTCTTACGCATATATATTCCGTTCTTTTGCATATATATTCAGTTTTACGCATATATATTCAGTTCTTACGCATATATATTCAGTTCTTACGCATATATATTCAGTTCTTACACATATATATTCAGTTCTTACACATATATATTCACTTCTTACACTTATATATTCACTTCTTACACATATATAATCAGTTCTTACACCTATATATTCCGTTATCACACATATATACACATATATATTCCGTTCTTACACATATATATTTTGTTCTTACACGTACATATTCTCCGTCCTTACACATATATCTTCCGTTCTTACACATATATATTCCGTTCTTACGCATAATTATTCAGTTCTTACGCATATATATTCAGTTCTTACACATATATATTCCGTTCTTACACATATATATTCCGTTCTTACACATATATATTCCGTTCTTACACATATATATTCCATTCTTACACATATATATTCCGTTCTTACACATATATATTCAGTTCTTACACATATATATTCACTTCTTACACATATATATTCAGTTCTTACACATATATATTCCGTTCTTATACATTTATAATCCGTTCTTACACATATATATTCCGTTCTTACACGTACATATTCCATTCTTACACATATATATTCCGTTCTTACGCATATATATTCCGTTCTTACGCATATATATGCAGTTCTTACGCACATATATTCCGTTCTTTCGCATATATATTCAGTTTTACGCATATATATTCAGTTCTTACGCATATATATTCAGTTTTTACGCATATATATTCAGTTTTACGCATATATATGCAGTTCTTACACATATATATTCAGTTCTTACAGATATATATTCCGTTCTTACACATATATATTCTGTTTTTACACATATATATTCAGTTCTTACACATATATATTCAGTTCTTAAGCATATATATTCCGTTCTTACACATATATATTCCGTTCTTACGCATATATATTCTTACACATATATTCCGTTCTTACACATATATATTCAGTTCATTAACATTTAATTCCGTTCTTACACATATATTCCGTTCTTACGCATATATATTCAATTCTTACGCATATATATTCCGTTCTTACGCATATATATTCAGTTCTTACGCATATATATTCAGTTCTTACGCATATATATTCAGTTCTTACGCATATATATTCAGTTCTTACGCATATATATTCAGTTCTTACACATATATACTCTGTTCTTACACATATATATTCCGTTCTTACGGATATATATTCAGCTCTTAATCATATATATTCAGTTCTTAAACATATATATTCACCTTTTACACATATATATTCCGTTCTTACTCATATATATTACGTTCTTACACATATATATTCCATTCTTAAACATATATATTCCGTTCTTACACATATATATTCCGTTCTTACACATATATATTCAGTTCTTACACATATATATTCACTTCTTACACATATATATTCACTTCTTACACATATATATTCCGTTCTTACACATATATGTTCCGTTCTTACACATATATATTCCATTCTTACGCATATATATTCCGTTCTTACGCATATATATTCAGTTCTTACGGATATATATTCAGTTCTTAAACATATATATTCAGTTCTTACACATATATATTCAGTTCTTACAAATATATTTCAGTTCTTACGCATATATATTCAGTTCTTTCGCATATATATTTATTTCTTACACATATATGTTCAGTTCTTACACATATATATTCCGTTCTTACACGTACATATTCCGTTCTTACACTTATATATTCCGTTCTTACACGTATATATTCAGTTCTTACACATATATATTTACTTCTTACACATATATAATCAGTTCTTACACATATATATTCCGTTCTTACACATATATACACATATATATTCCGTTCTTACACATATGAATTCCGTTCTTACACGTACATATTCCGTTCTTACACATATTTATTCCGTTCTTACACATATATATTCCGTTCTTACGCCTATATATTCAGTTCTTAGACATATATATTCAGTACTTACACGTATATATGCAGTTCTTACAGATATATATTCAGTTCTTACACATATATATTCAGTTCTTACACATATATATTCAGTTCTTACACATATATATTCCGTCTTTAGACATATATATTCCGTTCTTACACATATATATTCAGTTCTTACAAATATATATTCAGTTCTTACACATATATATTCAGTTCTTACACATATATATTCAGTTCTTACACATATATATTCCGTTTTACACATATATATTCCGTTCTTACACATATATAATCCGTTCTTAGACATATATATTCCGTTCTTACACGTATATATTCCGTTCTAACACATATATATTCCGTTCTTACACGTATATATTCCATTCTTACACATATATTCCGTTCTTACGCATATATATTCCGTTCTTTTGCATATATATTCAGTTTAACGCATATATATTCAGTTCTTACGCATACATATTCCGTTCTTACGCATGTATATTCAGTTCTTACACATATATATTCAGTTCTTACACATATATATTCACTTCTTACACTTATATATTCACTTCTTACACATATATATTCAGTTCTTACACATATATATTCCGTTATCACACATATATACACATATATATTCCGTTCTTACACATATATATACTGTTCTTACACGTACATATTCTCCGTCCTTACACATATATCTTCCGTTCTTACACATATATATTCCGTTCTTACGCATATATATTCAGTTCTTACGCATATATATTCAGTTCTTACACATATATATTCCGTTCTTACACATATATATTCCGTTCTTACACATATATATTCCGTTCTTACACATATATATTCCATTCTTACACATATATATTCCGTTCTTACACATATATATATTCAGTTCTTACACATATATATGCACTTCTTACACATATATATTCAGTTCTTACACATATATATTCCGTTCTTATACATATATATTCCGTTCTTACACATATATATTCCGTTCTTACACGTACATATTCCATTCTTACACATATATTTTCCGTTCTTACGCATATATATTCATTTCTTACGCATATATATTCAGTCCTTACACATATATATTCCGTTCTTACACATATATATTCCGTTCTTACACATATATATTCCGTTCTTACACATATATATTCAGTTCTTACACATATATTTTCACTTCTTACACATATATATTCAGTTCTTACACATATATATTCCGTTCTTATACATTTATATTCCGTTCTTACACATATATATTCCGTTCTTACACGTACATATTCCATTCTTACACATATATAGTCCGGTCTTACGCATATATATTCCGTTCTTACGCATATATATTCAGTTCTTACGCATATATATTCCGTTCTTTCGCATATATATTCAGTTTTACGCAAATATATTCAGTTCTTACGCATATATATTCAGTTCTTACGCATATATATTCAGTTTTACGCATATATATGCAGTTCTTACACATATATATTCAGTTCTTACAGATATATATTCCGTTCTTACACATATATATTCTGTTTTTACACATATATAGTCAGTTCTTACACATATATATTCAGTTCTTAAGCATATATATTCCGTTCTTACACATATATATTCCGTTCTTACGCATATATATTCTTACACATATATTCCGTTCTTACACATATGTATTCATTTCATTAACATTTAATTCCGTTCTTACACATATATTCCGTTCTTACGCATATATATTGAATTCTTACGCATATATATTCCGTTCTTACGCATATATATTCAGTTCTTACGCATATATATTCAGTTCTTACGCATATATATTCAGTTCTTACGGATATATATTCAGTTCTTACACATATATATTCAGTTCTTACACATATATATTTCGTTCTTAAACATATATATTCCGTTCTTACACATATATATTCCGTTCTTACACATATATTTTCTGTTTTTAAACATATATATTCCGTTCTTACACATATATATTCCGTTCTTACACATATATATTCCGTTCTTACGCATATATATTCAGTTCTTACACATATATATTCAGTTCTTACACATATATATTCAGTTTTTACACATATATATTCCGTTCTTACACATATATATTCCGTTCTTACACATATATATTCCGTTCTTAAACATATATATTCCGTTCTTACACATATATATTCCGTTCTTACACATATATATTCAGTTCTTACACATATATATTCACTTCTTACACATATATATTCCGTTCTTACACATATATATTCCGTTCTTACACATATATGTTCCGTTCTTACACATATATATTCCGTTCTTACACGTACATATTCCGTTCTTACACATATATATTCCGTTCTTACGCATATATATTCCGTTCTTACGCATATATATTCAGTTCTTACGCATATATATTCAGTTCTTACACATATATATTCAGTTCTTACAGATATATATTCAGTTCTTATACATATATATTCCGTTCTTACACGTATATATTCAGTTCTTACACATATATATTCAGTTCTTACACATATATACACATATATATATTACGTTCTTACACATATATATTCCGTTCTTACACGTACATATTCCGTTCTTTCACATATTTATTCCGTTCTTACACATATATATTCCGTGCTTACGCCTATATATTCAGTTCTTAGACATATATATTCAGTACTTACACATATATATTCTGTTCTTACAAATATATATTGAGTTCTTACACATATATATTCAGTTCTTACACATATATATTCAGTTCTTACACATATATATTCCGTCTTTAGACATATATATTCCGTTCTTACACATATATATTCAGTTCTTACAAATATATATTCAGTTCTTACACATATATATTCAGTTCTTACACATATATATTCAGTTCTTACACATATATATTCCGTTCTTACACATATATATTCCGTTCTTACACATATATAATCCGTTCTTACACATATATATTCCGTTCTAACACGTATATATTCCGTTCTTACACATATATATTCCGTTCTTACACGTATATATTCCATTCTTACACATATATTCCGTTCTTTCACGTATATATTCCATTCTTACACATATATTCCATTCTTACACATACATATTCCGTTCTTACACATATATATTCAGTTCTTACACATATATATTTATTTCTTACACATATATATTCAGTTCTTACACATATATATTCCGTTCTTATACATATATATTCCGTTCTTACACATATATATTTCGTTCTTACGCATATATATTCCGTTCTTACGCATATATATTCAGTTCTTACGCATATATATTCAGTTCTTACACATATATATTCTGTTCTTACAGATATATATTCAGTTCTTACGCATATATATTCAGTTCTTACGCATATATATTCAGTTCTTACGCATATATATTCATTTCTTACACATATATGTTCAGTTCTTACACATATATATTCCGTTCTAACACGTACCTATTCCGTTCTTACACATATATACTCCGTTCTTACACATATATATTCCGTTCTTACACATATATATTCAGTTCTTACACATATATATTCACTTCTTACACATATATATTCAGTTCTTACACATATATATTCCGTTCTTACCCATATATACACATATATATTCCGTTCTTACACATATATACTCCGTTCTTACACATATATATACCGTTCTTACACATATATATTCCGTTCTTAAGCATATATATTCAGTTCTTACGCATATATATTCATTTCTTACACATATATATTCACTTCTCACACATATATTTTCAGTTCTTACACATATATATTCAGTTCTTACACATATATATTCCGTTTTTACACATATATATTCCTATCTTACACATATATATTCCGTTCTTACACATATATATTCCGTTCTTACACATATATTCCGTTCTTACGCATATATATTCCGTTCTTTCGCATATATATTCAGTTTTACGCATATATATTCAGTTCTTACGCATATATATTCAGTTCTTACGCATATATATTCAGTTTTACGCATATATGTGCAGTTCTTACACATATATATTCAGTTCTTACAGATATATATTCCGTTCTTACACATATATATTCTGTTTTTACACATATATATTCAGTTCTTACACATATATATTCAGTTCTTAAGCATATATCTTCTGTTCTTACACATATATATTCCGTTCTTACACATATATATTCTTACACATATTTTCCGTTCTTACACATATATATTCAGTTCTTACACATATATATTCCGTTCTTACACATACATATTCCGTTCTTACACATATATATTCCGTTCTTACACATATATTCAGTTCTTACTCATATATAGTCAGTTCTTACGCATATATATTCAGTTCTTACGCATATATATTCATTTCTTACACATATATATTCCGTACTTACACATATATATTCCGTTCTAACACATATATATTCAGTTCTTACACATATATATTCACTTCTTACACATATATATTCCGTTCTTATACATATATATAACGTTCTTACACATATATATTCCGTTCTTACACGTACATATTCCGTTCTTACACGTACATATTCCGTTCTTACACATATATATTCAGTTCTTACACATATATATTCAGTTCTTACAGATATATATTCAGTTCTTACGCATATATATTTAGTTCTTACGCATATATATTCAGTTCTTACGCATATATATTCATTTCTTACACATATATGTTCAGGTCTTACACATATATATTCCGTTCTTACACGTACATATTCCGTTCTTACACATATATATTCAGTTCTTACACATATATATTCAGTTCTGACGCATATATATTCCGTTCTTACACATATATATTCCGTTCTTACGCATTTATATTCTTACACATATATTCCGTTCTTACACATATATACTCAGTTCTTACACGTATATATTCCATTCTTACACGTATATATTCCGTTCTTACACATATATATTCCGATCTTACAGGTATATATTCAGTTCTTACACATATATATTCCTTTCTTACACGTATATATTCCGTTCTTACAAAAATATATTCCGTTCTTACACATACATATTCAGTTCTTACACTTATATATTCACTTCTTACAGATATATCTTCAGTTCTTACACATATATATTCCGTTCTTACGCATATATATTCAGTTCTTACGCATATATATTCAGTTCTTACGCATATATATTAAGTTCTTACGCATATATATTCAGTTCTTACACATATATTCAGTTCTTTCACATATATATTCAGTTCTTACACAAATATATTCCGTTCTTACACATATATATTCCGTTCTTACACATATTTATTCCGGTCTTACACATATATATTCCATTCTTACACATATATATTCCGTTCTTACACATATATATTCAGTTCTTACACATATATATTCAGTTCTTACACATATATATTCCGTTCCTATACATATATATTCCGTTCTTACACATATATATTCCGTTCTTACACATACATATTCCGTTCTTACACATATATATTCCGTTCTTACACATATATATTGCGTTCTTAGGCATATATATTCAGTTTTTACACATATATTCAGTTCTTAAGCATATATAGTCAGTTCTTACGCATATATATTCAGTTCTTACGCATATATATTCATTTCTTACACATATATATTCCGTACTTACACATATATATTCTGTTCTTACACATATATATTCAGTTCTTACACATATATATTCACTTCTTACACATATATTTTCCGTTCTTATACATATATATTCCGTTCTTACACATATATATTCCGTTCTTACACGTACATATTCCGTTCTTACACGTACATATTCCGTTCTTACACATATATATTCCGTTCTTACACATAATATTCCGTTCTTACGCATATATATTCAGTTCTTACGCATATATATTCAGTTCTTACAGATATATATTCAGTTCTTACGCATATATATTTAGTTCTTACGCATATATATTCAATTCTTACGCATATATATTCATTTCTTACACATATATGTTCAGTTCTTACACATATATATTCCGTTCTTACACGTACATATTCCGTTCTTACACATATATATTCCGTTCTTACACGTACATAATCTGTTCTTACGCATATATATTCAGTTCTTAAAAATATATATTCAGTTCTTAAACATATATATTCAGTTCTTACACATATATATTCCGTTCTTACACATATATGTTCCGTTCTTACACATATATATTCCGTTCTTACACATACATAATCCGTTCTTACACATATATATTCCGTTCTTACGCATATATATTCCGTTCTTACGCATATATATTCAGTTCTTACGCATATATATTCAGTTCTTACACATATATATTCAGTTCTTACAGATATATATTCAGTTCTTACGCATATATATTCAGTTCTTTCGCATATATATTCATTTCTTACACATATATGTTCAGTTCATACACATATATATTCCGTTCTTACACGTACATATTCCGTTCTTACACTTATATATTCCATTCTTACACGTATATATTCAGTTCTTACACATATATATTTACTTCTTACACATATATAATCAGTTATTACACTTATATTTTCCGTTCTTACACATATATACACATATATATTCCGTTCTTACACATATATATTCCGTTCTTACACGTACATATTCCGTTCTTACACATATTTATTCCGTTCTTACACATATATATTCCGTTCTTACGCCTATATATTCAGTTCTTAGACATATATATTCAGTACTTACACATATATATTCAGTTCTTACAGATATATATTCAGTTCTTACACATATATATTCAGTTCTTACACATATATATTCAGTTCTTACACATATATATTCCGTCTTTAGACATATATATTCCGTTCTTACACATATATATTCAGTTTTTACAAATATATATTCAGTTCTTACACATATATGTTCCGTTCTTACACATATATATTCCGTTCTTACACGTACATATTCCGTTCTTACACATATATATTCTGTTCTTACGCATATATATTCCGTTCTTACGCATATATATTCCGTTCTTACGCATATATATTCAGTTCTTACGCATATATATTCAGTTCTTACACATATATATTCAGTTCTTACAGATATATATTCAGTTCTTACGCATATATATTCAGTTCTTACGCATATATATTTAGTTCTTTCGCATATATATTCATTTCTTACACATATATGTTCAGTTCTTACTCATATATATTCCGTTCTTACACGTACATATTCCGTTCTTACACTTATATATTCCGTTCTTACACGTATATATTCAGTTCTTACACATATATATTTACTTCTTACACTTATATAATCAGTTCTAACACATATATATTCCGTTCTTACACATATATACACATATATATTCCGTTCTTACACATATATATTGCGTTCTTACACGTACATATTCCGTTCTTACACATATTTATTCCGTTCTTACACATATATATTCCGTTCTTACGCCTATATATTCAGTTCTTAGACATATATATTCAGTACTTACACATATATATTCAGTTCTTACAGATATATATTCAGTTCTTACACATATATATTCAGTTCTTACACATATATATTCAGTTCTTACACATATATATTCCGTCTTTAGACATATATATTCCGTTCTTACACATATATATTCAGTTCTTACAAATATATATTCAGTTCTTACACATATATATTCAGTTCTTACACATATATATTCAGTTCTTACACATATATATTCCGTTTTTACACATATATATTCCGTTCTTACACATATATAATCCGTTCTTACACATATATATTCCGTTCTTACACGTATATATTCCGTTCTTACACATATATATTCCGTTCTTACACGTATATATTCCATTCTTACACATATATTCCGTTCTTACGCATATATATTCCGTTCTTTTGCATATATATTCAGTCTTACGCATATATATTCAGTTCTTACGCATACATATTCCGTTCTTACGCATGTATATTCAGTTCTTACACATATATATTCAGTTCTTACACATATATATTCACTTCTTACACTTATATATTCACTTCGTACACATATATATTCAGTTCTTACACATATATATTCCGTTATCACACATATATACACATATATATTCCGTTCTTACACATATATATACTGTTCTTACACGTACATATTCTCCGTCCTTACACATATATCTTCCGTTCTTACACATATATATTCCGTTCTTACGCATATATATTCAGTTCGTACGCATATATATTCAGTTCTTACACATATATATTCCGTTCTTACACTTATATATTCCGTTCTTACACGTATATATTCAGTTCTTACACATATATATTTACTTCTTACACATATATAATCAGTTCTTACACATATATATTCCGTTCTTACACATATATACACATATATATTCCGTTCTTACACATATATATTCCGTTCTTACACGTACATATTCCGTTCTTACACATATTTATTCCGTTCTTACACATATATATTCCGTTCTTACGCCTATATATTCAGTTCTTAGACATATATATTCAGTACTTACACATATATATTCAGTTCTTACAGATATATATTCAGTTCTTACACATATATATTCAGTTCTTACACATATATATTCAGTTCTTACACATATATATTCCGTCTTTAGACATATATATTCAGTTCTTACACATATATATTCAGTTCTTACACATATATGTTCCGTTCTTACACATATATATTCCGTTCTTACACGTACATATTCCGTTCTTACACATATATATTCCGTTCTTACGCATATATATTCCGTTCTTAAGCATATATATTCCGTTCTTACGCATATATATTCAGTTCTTACGCATATATATTCAGTTCTTACACATATATATTCAGTTCTTACAGATATATATTCAGTTCTTACGCATATATATTCAGTTCTTACGCATATATATTCAGTTCTTTCGCATATATATTCATTCCTAACACATATATGTTCAGTTCTTACACATATATATTCCGTTCTTACACGTACATATTCCGTTCTTACACTTATATATTCCGTTCTTACACGTATATATTCAGTTCTTACACATATGTATTTACTTCTTACACATATATAATCAGTTCTTACACATATATATTCCGTTCTTACACATATATACACATATATATTCCGTTCTTACACATATATATTCCGTTCTTACACTTACATATTCCGTTCTTACACATATTTATTCCGTTCTTACACATATATATTACGTTCTTACGCCTATATATTCAGTTCTTAGATATATATATTCAGTACTTACACATATATATTCAGTTCTTACAGATATATATTCAGTTCTTACACATATATATTCAGTTCTTACACATATATATTCAGTTCTTACACATATATATTCCGTCTTTAGATATATATATTCCGTTCTTACACATATATATTCAGTTCTTACAAATATATATTCAGTTCTTACACATATATATTCAGTTCTTACACATATATATTCAGTTCTTACACATATATATTCCGTTTTTACACATATATATTCCGTTCTTACACATATATATTCCGTTCTTACACGTATATATTCCGTTCTTACACATATATATTCCGTTCTTACACGTATATATTCCATTCTTACACATATATTCCGTTCTTACGCATATATATTCCGTTCTTTTGCATATATATTCAGTTTTACGCATATATATTCAGTTCTTACGCATACATATTCCGTTCTTACGCATGTATATTCAGTTCTTACACATATATATTCAGTTCTTACACATATATATTCACTTCTTACACTTATATATTCACTTCTTACACATATATATTCAGTTCTTACACATATATATTCCGTTATCACACATATATACACATATATATTCCGTTCTTACACATATATATACTGTTCTTACACGTACATATTCTCCGTCCTTACACATATATCTTCCGTTCTTACACATATATATTCCGTTCTTACGCATATATATTCAGTTCTTACGCATATATATTCAGTTCTTACACATATATATTCCGTTCTTACACATATATATTCCGTTCTTACACATATATATTCCGTTCTTACACATATATATTCCATTCTTACACATATATATTCCGTTCTTACACATATATATTCCGTTCTTATACATATATATTCCGTTCTTACACATATATATTCCGTTCTTACACGTACATATTCCATTCTTACACATATATATTCCGTTCTTACGCATATATATTCCGTTCTTACGCATATATATTCAGTTCTTACGCATATATATTCAGTTCTTACACATATATATTCTGTTCTTACAGATATATATTCAGTTCTTACGCATATATATTCAGTTCTTACGTATATATATTCAGTTCTTACGCATATATATTCATTTCTTACACATATATGTTCAGTTCTTACACATATATATTCCGTTCTTACACGTACCTATTCCGTTCTTACACATATATACTCCGTTCTTACACATATATATTCCGTTCTTACACATATATATTCAGTTCTTACACATATATATTCACTTCTTACACATATATATTCAGTTCTTACACATATATATTCCGTTCTTACCCATATATACACTTATATATTCCGTTTTTACACATATATACTCCGTTCTTACACATATATATTCCGTTCATACACAGATATATTCCGTTCTTAAGCATATATATTCAGTTCTTACGCATATATATTCAGTTCTTACACATATATATTCACTTCTTACACATATATATTCACTTCTTACACATATATATTCAGTTATTACACATATATATTACGTTTTTACACATATATATTCCTATCTTACAGATATATATTCCGTTCTTACACATATATATTCCGTTCTTACACATATATTCCGTTCTTACGCATATATATTCCGTTCTTTCGCATATATATTCAGTTTTACGCATATATATTCAGTTCTTACGCATATATATTCAGTTATTACGCATATATATTCAGTTTTACGCATATATGTGCAGTTCTTACACATATATATTTAGTTCTTACAGATATATATTCCGTTCTTACACATATATATTCTGTTTTTTACACATATATATTCAGTTCTTACACATATATATTCAGTTCTTAAGCATATATATTCCGTTCTTACACATATATATTCCGTTCTTACGCATATATATTCTTACACATATATTCCGTTCTTACACATATATATTCAGTTCTTTAACATTTAATTTCGTTCTTACACATATATTCCGTTCTTACGCATATATATTCAGTTCTTACGCATATATATTCCGTTCTTACGCATATATATTCAGTTCTTACGCATATATATTGAGTTCTTACGAATATATTTTCAGTTCTTACAGATATATATTCAGTTTTTACGCATATATATTTAGTTCTTACACATATATATTCAGTTCTTACACATATATAATCCGTTCTTACACATATATATTCCGTTTTTACACGTATATATTCCGTTCTTACACATATATATTCCGTTCTTACACGTATATATTCCATTCTTACACATATATTCCGTTCTTACGCATATATATTCCGTTCTTTGGCATATATATTCAGTTTTACGCATATATATTCAGTTCTTACGCATATATATTCAGTTCTTACGCATATATATTCATTTCTTACACATATATATTCAGTTCTTACACATATATATTCACTTCTTACACTTATATATTCACTTCTTACACATATATATTCAGTTCTTACACATATATATTCCGTTATCACACATATATACATATATATATTCCGTTCTTACACATATATATTCTGTTCTTACACGTACATATTCTCCGTCCTTACACATATATCTTCCGTTCTTACACATATATATTCCGTTATTAAACATATATATTCAGTTCTTACGCATATATATTCAGTTCTTACACATATATATTCCGTTCTTACACATATATATTCCGTTCTTACACATATATATTCCGTTCTTACACATATATATTCCATTATTACACATATATATTCCGTTCTTACACATATATATTCAGTTCTTACACATATATATTCACTTCTTACACATATATATTCAATTCTTACACATATATATTCCGTTCTTATACATTTATATTCCGTTCTTACACATATATATTCCGTTCTTACACGTACATATTCCATTCTTACACATATATATTCCGCACTTACGCATATATATTCCGTTCTTACTCATATATATTCAGTTCTTACGCATATATATTCCGTTCTTACGCATATATATTCAGTTTTACGCATATATATTCAGTTCTTACGCATATATATTCAGTTCTTACGCATATATATTCAGTTTTACGCATATATATGCAGTTCTTAAACATATATATTCAGTTCTTACAGATATATATTCCGTTCTGACACATATATATTCTGTTTTTACACATATATATTCAGTTCTTACACATATATATTCAGTTCTTAAGCATATATATTCCGTTCTTACACATATATATTCCGTTCTTACGGATATATATTCAGTTCTTACACATATATATTCAGTTCTTAAACATATATATTCACTTTTTACACATATAATTTCCGTTCTTACACATATATATTACGTTCTTACACATATATATTCCGTCCTTACACATATATCTTCCGTTCTTACACATATATATTCCGTTCTAACGCATATATATTCAGTTCTTACGCATATATATTCAGTTCTTACACATATATATTCCGTTCTTACACATATATATTCCGTTCTTACACATATATATTCCGTTCTTACACATATATATTACATTCTTACACATATATATTCCTTTCTTACACATATATATTCACTTTTTACACATATATATTCAGTACTTACACATATATATTCAGTTCTTACACATATATATTCAGTTCTTACACATATATATTCAGTTCTTACACATATATTCAGTTCTTACACATATATATTCCGTCTTTAGATATATATATTCCGTTCTTACACATATATATTCAGTTCTTACAAATATATATTCAGTTCTTACACATATATATTCTGTTCTTACAGATATATATTCAGTTCTTACGCATATATATTCAGTTCTTACGTATATATATTCAGTTCTTACGGACATATATTCATTTCTTACACATATATGTTCAGTTCTTACACATATATATTCCGTTCTTACACGTACCTATTCCGTTCTTACACATATATACTCCGTTCTTACACATATATATTCCGTTCTACCACATATATATTCAGTTCTTACGCATACATATTCCGTTCTTACGCATGTATATTCAGTTCTTACACATATATATTCAGTTCTTACACATATATATTCACTTCTTACACTTATATATTCACTTCTTACACATATATATTCAGTTCTTACACATATATATTCCGTTATCACACATATATACACATATATATTCCGTTCTTACACATATATATACTGTTCTTACACGTACATATTCTCCGTCCTTACACATATATCTTCCGTTCTTACACATATATATTCCGTTCTTACGCATATATATTCAGTTCTTATGCATATATATTCAGTTCTTACACATATATATTCCGTTCTTACACATATATATTCCGTTCTTACAAATATATATTCCGTTCTTACACATATATATTCCATTCTTACACATATATATTCCGTTCTTACACATATATATTCAGTTCTTACACATATATATTCACTTTTTACACTTATATATTCATGTCTTACACATATATATTCCGTTCTTATACATATATATTCCGTTCTTACACATATATATTCCGTTCTTACACGTACATATTCCATTCTTACACATATATATTCCGTTCTTACGCATATATATTCATTTCTTACACATATATGTTCAGTTCTTACACATATATATTCCGTTCTTACACGTACCTATTCCGTTCTTACACATATATACTCCGTTCTTACACATATATATTCCGTTCTTACACATATATATTCAGTTCTTACACATATATATTCACTTCTTACACATATATATTCAGTTCTTACACATATATATTCCGTTCTTACCCATATATACACATATATATTCCGTTTTTACACATATATACTCCGTTCTTACACATATATATTCCGTTCTTACACATATATATTCCGTTCTTAAGCATATATATTCAGTTCTTACGCATATATATTCAGTTCTTACACATATATATTCACTTCTTACACATATATATTCACTTCTTACACATATATATTCAGTTATTACACATATATATTACGTTTTTACACATATATATCCCTATCTTACAGATATATATTCCGTTCTTACACATATATATTCCGTTCTTACACATATATTCCGTTCTTACGCATATATATTCCGTTCTTTCGCATATATATTCAGTTTTACGCATATATATTCAGTTCTTACGCATATATATTCAGTTCTTAGGCATATATATTCAGTTTTACGCATATATGTGCAGTTCTTACACATATATATTCAGTTCTTACAGATATATATTTCGTTCTTACACATATATATTCTGTTTTTACACATATATATTCAGTTCTTACACATATATATTCAGTTCTTAAGCATATATATTCCGTTCTTACACATATATATTCCGTTCTTACGCATATATATTCTTACACATATATTCCGTTCTTACACATATATATTCAGTTCTTTAACATTTAATTCCGTTCTTACACATATATTCCGTTCTTACGCATATATATTCAGTTCTTACGCATATATATTCCGTTCTTACGCATATATATTCAGTTCTTACGCATATATATTCAGTTCTTACGCATATATATTCAGTTCTTACAGATATATATTCAGTTTTTACGCATATATATTTAGTTCTTACACATATATATTCAGTTCTTACACATATATAATCCGTTCTTACACATATATATTCCGTTCTTACACGTATATATTCCGTTCTTACACATATATATTCCGTTCTTACACGTATATATTCCATTCTTACACATATATTCCGTTCTTACGCATATATATTCAGTTCTTACGCATATATATTCAGTTCTTACGCATATATATTCAGTTCTTACACATATATATTCAGTTCTTATACATATATATTCACTTCTTACACTTATATATTCACTTCTTTCACATATATATTCAGTTCTTACACATATATATTCCGTTATCACACATATATACACATATATATTCCGTTCTTACACATATATATTCTGTTCTTACACGTACATATTCTCCGTCCTTACACAAATATCTTCCGTTCTTACACATATATATTCCGTTCTTACGCATATATATTCAGTTCTTACGCATATATATTCACTTCTTACACATATATATTCAGTTCTTACACATATATATTCCGTTATCACACATATATACACATATATATTCCGTTCTTACACATATATATACTGTTCTTACACGTACATATTCTCCGTCCTTACACATATATCTTCCGTTCTTACACATATATATTCCGTTCTTACGCATATATATTCAGTTCTTACGCATAATATATTCAGTTCTTACACATATATATTCCGTTCTTACACATATATATTCCGTTCTTACACATACATAATCCGTTCTTACACATATATATTCCGTTCTTACGCATATATATTCCGTTCTTACGCATATATATTCAGTTCTTACGCATATATATTCAGTTCTTACACATATATATTCCGTTCTTACACATATATATTCCGTTCTTACACGTACATATTCCGTTCTTACACGTACATATTCCGTTCTTACACATATATATTCCGTTCTTACACATAATATTCCGTTCTTACGCATATATATTCAGTTCTTACGCATATATATTCAGTTCTTACAGATATATATTCAGTTCTTACGCATATATATTTAGTTCTTACGCATATATATTCAATTCTTACGCATATATATTCATTTCTTACACATATATGTTCAGTTCTTACACATATATATTCCGTTCTTACACGTACATATTCCGTTCTTACACATATATATTCCGTTCTTACACGTACATAATCTGTTCTTACGCATATATATTCAGTTCTTAAAAATATATATTCAGTTCTTACACATATATATTCAGTTCTTACACATATATATTCAGTTCTTACACATATATATTCCGTTTTTACACATATATATTCCGTTCTTACACATAGTATATTCTGTTCTTACACATATATATTCCGATCTTACACGTATATATTCCGTTCTTACACATATATATTCCGTTCTTACACATATATATTCCGTTCTAATACATACATTACGTTCTTACGCATATATATTCCGTTCTTTCGCATATATATTCAGTTTTACGCATATATATTCAGTTCTTACGCATAAATATTCAGTTCTTACGCATATATATTCAGTTTTTACGCATATATGTGCAGAACTTACACATATATATTCAGTTCTTATACATATATATTCCGTTCTTACACATATATATTCTGTTTTTACACATATATATTCAGTTCTTGCACATATATATTCAGGTCTGACGCATATATATTCCGTTCTTACACATATATATTCCGTTCTTACACATATATTCCGTTCTTACGCATATATATTCAGTTCTTACGCATATATATTCCATTCTTACGCATATATATTCAGTTCTTACGCATAAATATTCAGTTCTTACGCATATATATTCAGTTCATACGCATATATATTCAGTTCTTACGGATATATATTCAGTTCTTACGCATATATATTCAGTTCTTACACATATATACTCAGTTCTTACACATATATATTCAGTTCTTTCACATATATATTTCGTTATTAAACATATATATTCCGTTCATACACATATATATTCCGTTTTTACACATATATATTCCGTTCTTACACATATATATTCCGTTCTTACACATATATATTCCGTTCTTACGGATATATATTCAGTTCTTACACATATATATTCAGTTCTTACACATATATATTCCGTTCTTACGGATATATATTCAGTTCTTACACATATATATTCAGTTCTTACACATATATATTCACTTTTTACACATATATATTCCGTTCTTACGCATATATATTCCATTCTTACGCATATATATTCAGTTCTTACGCATATATATTCAGTTCTTACGCATATATATTCAGTTCTTACGCATATATATTCAGTTCTTACACATATATACTCAGTTCTTACACATATATATTCAGTTCTTTTCACATATATATTTCGTTCTTAAACATATATATTCCGTTCTTACACATATATATTCCGTTTTTACACATATATATTCCGTTCTTACACATATATATTCCGTTCTTACACATATATATTCCGTTCTTACGCATATATATTCAGTTCTTACACATATATATTCCGTTCTTACGCATATATATTCAGTTCTTACGCATATATATTCAGTTCTTACACATATATATTCCGTTCTTACACATATATATTCCGTTCTTACACGTACATATTCCGTTCTTACACGTACATATTCCGTTCTTACACATATATATTCCGTTCTTACACATAATATTCCGTTCTTACGCATATATATTCAGTTCTTACGCATATATATTCAGTTCTTACAGATATATATTCAGTGCTTACGCATATATATTTAGTTCTTACGCATATATATTCAATTCTTACGCATATATATTCATTTCTTACACATATATGTTCAGTTCTTAACACATATATATTCCGTTCTTACACGTACATATTCCGTTCTTACACATATATATTCCGTTCTTACACGTACATAATCTGTTCTTACGCATATATATTCAGTTCTTAAAAATATATATTCAGTTCTTACACATATATATTCAGTTCTTACACATATATATTCAGTTCTTACACATATATATTCCGTTTTTACACATATATATTCCGTTCTTACACATATATATTCTGTTCTTACACATATATATTCCGATCTTACACGTATATATTCCGTTCTTACACATATATATTCCGTTCTTACACATATATATTCCGTTCTAATACATACATTACGTTCTTACGCATATATATTCCGTTCTTTCGCATATATATTCAGTTTTACGCATATATATTCAGTTCTTACGCATAAATATTCAGTTCTTACGCATATATATTCAGTTTTTACGCATATATGTGCAGAACTTACACATATATATTCAGTTCTTACACATATATATTCCGTTCTTACACATATATATTCTGTTTTTACACATATATATTCAGTTCTTGCACATATATATTCAGGTCTGACGCATATATATTCCGTTCTTACACATATATATTCCGTTCTTACACATATATTCCGTTCTTACGCATATATATTCAGTTCTTACGCATATATATTCCATTCTTACGCATATATATTCAGTTCTTACGCATAAATATTCAGTTCTTACGCATATATATTCAGTTCATACGCATATATATTCAGTTCTTACGGATATATATTCAGTTCTTACGCATATATATTCAGTTCTTACACATATATACTCAGTTCTTACACATATATATTCAGTTCTTTCACATATATATTTCGTTCTTAAACATATATATTCCGTTCATACACATATATATTCCGTTTTTACACATATATATTCCGTTCTTACACATATATATTCCGTTCTTACACATATATATTCCGTTCTTACGGATATATATTCAGTTCTTACACATATATATTCAGTTCTTACACATATATATTCCGTTCTTACGGATATATATTCAGTTCTTACACATATATATTCAGTTCTTACACATATATATTCACTTTTTACACATATATATTCCGTTCTTACGCATATATATTCCATTCTTACGCATATATATTCAGTTCTTACGCATATATATTCAGTTCTTACGCATATATATTCAGTTCTTACGCATATATATTCAGTTCTTACACATATATACTCAGTTCTTACACATATATATTCAGTTCTTTCACATATATATTTCGTTCTTAAACATATATATTCCGTTCTTACACATATATATTCCGTTTTTACACATATATATTCCGTTCTTACACATATATATTCCGTTCTTACACATATATATTCCGTTCTTACAGATATATATTCAGTTCTTACACATATATATTCAGTTCTTACACATATATATTCACTTTTTACACATATATATTCCGTTCTTACACATATATATTACGTTCTTACACATATATATTCCGTTCTTAAACATATATATTCCGTTCTTACACATATATATTCCGTTATTACACTTATATATTCAGTTCTTACACATATATATTCACTCCTTACACATATATATTCAGTTCTTACACATATATATTCCGTTCTTACACATATAAGTTCCGTTCTTACACATATATATTCCGTTCTTACACGTACATATTCCGTTCTTACACATATATATTCAGTTCTTACACATATATATTCACTTCTTACAAATATATATTCAGTTCTTACACATATATATTCCGTTCTTACCCATATATACACATATATATTCCGTTCTTACACATATAAACTCCGTTCTTACACATATATATTCTGTTCTTACACATATATATTCCGTTCTTAAGCATATATATTCAGTTCTTACGCATATATACTCAGTTCTTACACATATATATTCACTTCTTACACATATATATTCAGTTCTTACATATATATATTCAGTTCTTACACATATATATTCCGTTTTTACACATATATATTCCTATCTGACACATATATATTCCGTTCTTACACATATATATTCCGTTCTTACACATATATTCCCTTCTTATGCATATATATTCCGTTCTTTCGCATATATATTCAGTTTTACGCATATATATTCAGTTCTTACGCATATATATTCAGTTCTTACGCATATATATTCAGTTTTACGCATAAATGTGCAGTTCTTACACATATTTATTCAGTTCTTACAGATACATGTATATATTCCGTTCTTACACATATATATTCTGTTTTTACACATATATATTCAGTTCTTACACATATATATTCAGTTCTTAAGCATATATATTCCGTTCTTACACATATATATTCCGTTCTTACGCATTATATATTCTTACAAATATATTCCGTTCTTACACATATATATTCAGTTCTTTAACATTTAATTCCGTTCTTACACATATATTCCGTTCTTACGCATATATATTCAGTTCTTACGCATATATATTACGTTCTTACGCATATATATTCAGTTCTTACGCATATATATTCAGTTCTTACGCATATATATTCAGTTCTTACGGATATATTTTCAGTTATTACGCATATATATTCAGTTCTTACACATATATATTCATTTCTTACACATATATAATCCGTTCTTACACATATATATTCCGTTCTTACACGTATATATTCCGTTCTTACACATATATATTCCGTTCTTACACGTATATATTCAGTTCTTACACATATATTCCGTTCTTACGCATATATATTCCGTTCTTTTGCATATATATTCAGTTTTACGCATATATATTCAGTTCTTACGCATATATATTCCGTTCTTACGCATATATATTCTGTTCTTACACATATATATTCCGTTCTTACACATATATATTCAGTTCTTACACTCATATATTCACTTCTTACACATATATATTCAGTTCTTACACATATATATTCCGTTATCACACATATATACACATATATATTCCGTTCTTACATATATATATTCTGTTCTTACACGTACATATTCTCCGTCCTTACACATATATCTTCCCGTTCTTACACATATATATTCGTTCTTACGCATATATATTCAGTTCTTACGCATATATATTCAGTTCTTACACATATATATTCCGTTCTTACACATATATATTCCGTTCTTACACATATATATTCCGTTCTTACACATATATATTCCATTCTTACACATATTTATTCCGTTCTTACACATATATATTCAGTTCTTACACATATATATTCACTTCTTACACATATATATTCAGTTCTTACACATATATATTCCGTTCTTATACATATATATTCCGTTCTTACACATATATATTCCGTTCCTACACGTACATATTCCATTCTTACACATATATATTCCGTTCTTACGCATATATATTCCGTTCTTACGGATATATATTCAGTTCTTACGCATTTATATTCAGTTTCTTACACATATATATTCTGTTCTTACAGATATATATTCAGTACTTACACATATATATTCAGTTCTTACGCATATATATTCAGTTCTTACGCATATATATTCATTTCTTACACATATATGTTCAGTTCTTACACATATATATTCCGTTCTTACACGTACCTATTCCGTTCTTACACATATATACTCCGTGCTTACACATATATATTACATTCTTACACATATATATTCAGTTCTTACACATATATATTCACTTCTTACAACATATATATTCAGTTCTTACACATATATATTCCGTTCTTACCCATATATACACATATATATTCCGTTCTTACACATATATACTCCGTTCTTACACATATATATTCCGTTCTTACACATATATATTCCGTTCTTAAGCATATATATTCAGTTTTTACGCATATATATTCAGTTCTTACACAGTATATATTCACTTCTTACACATATATATTCAGTTCTTACACATATATATTCAGTTCTTACACATATATAATCCGTTTTTACACATATATATTTCTATCTTACACATATATATTCTGTTCTTACACATATATATTCCGTTCTTACACATATATTCCGTTCTTACGCATATATATTCGTTCTTTTGCATATATATTCAGTTTTACGCATATATATTCAGTTCTTACGCATATATATTCAGTTCTTACGCATATATATTCAGTTTTACGCATATATGTGCAGTTCTTACACATATATATTCAGTTCTTACAGATATATATTCCGTTCTTACACATATATATTCTGTTTTTACACATATATATTTAGTTCTTACACATACATATTCAGTTCTTAAGCATATATATTCCGTTCTTACTCATATATATTCCGTTCTTACGCATATATATTCTTACACATATATTCCGTTCTTAACGCATATATATTCAGTTCTTACAAATATATATTCCATTCTTACGCATATATATTCAGTTCTTACGAAATATATATTCCGTTCTTACGCATATATATTCAGTTCTTACGCATATATTAGGTTCTTACGCATATATGTTCAGTTCTTACACATATATATTCAGTTCTTACGCATATATATTCAGTTCTTACACATATATATTCTGTTCTTACGCATATATATTCAGTTCTTACACATATATATTCAGTTCTTACACCTATATATTCAGTTCTTACACATATATATTCAGTTCTTACACATATATATTCCATTCTTACGCATATATATTCCGTTCCTACGCATATATTCTGTTCTTACGCATATATTGTCAGTTTTTATGCATATATATTCAGTTCTTACACATATATATTCAGTTCTTACGCATATATTTTCAGTTCTTACGCATATACATTCAGTTCTAACACATAAATATTCAGTTCTTACACATATATATTCAGTTCTTACACATATATATACAGTTCTTACACATATATATTCAGTTCTTACACATATAATATTCAGTTCTTACGCATATATATTCAGTTCTTAAGCATATATTCAGTTCTTACGCATTGATTTTCAGTTTTACGCATATATATTCAGTTGTTAAACATATATATTCAGTTCTTAAACATATATATTCAGTTCTTACACATATATGTTCAGTTCTTACGCATATATATTCAGTTCTTACGCATATATATTCAGTACTTACGCATATTTCTTCAGTTCTTACACATATATATTCAGTTCTTACGCAAATATATTCAGTTCTTACGCATATATTCAGTTCTAACGCATATATATTCAGTTCTTACACATATATATTCAATTCTTACACA
>JAWPHD010021724.1:0-27340 GCA_037043455.1 Cyrtodaria siliqua
CAATGAAGCCCCTATCGTCTTAACGAGGCAAAATATATCATATTTACCTAATCAAGGGCCATAACTCCGCTGTTACTGGTCCAATAAGGCTGGTTTTCGAACTTGTTCGAGCTTTCAACGACATTAACAATCTGATAAAGTTTGGTAAAGATCGGATGAACAATGAAGCCCCTATCGTATTAACGAGGCAAAATATAGCATTTTTAACTAAATCAAGGGCCATAACTCCGCTGTTACTAGTCCGATATGGCTGGTTTTCGAACTCATCCGAGCTTTCATTGATATTAACAATGTAGTAAAGTTTCGTAAAGATAGGATGAAAAACGAAGGCCCTATCGTCTTAATGAGGCAAAATATAGCGTTTTTAACTAAATCAAGGACCATAACTCCGCTCTTACTGGTCCGATCTGGCTGGTTTTCGAACTCATCCGAGCTTTCATTGATATTAACAATCTGTTAAAGTTTGGTTAAGATCGGATGAAAAATGAAGGCCTATCGTCTTAACGAGACAAAAGTTAACGACGGACGGACGACGGACAACTCGGCATCCCATAAGCTCTACTGGCCGAAGGCTAAAAACAAGAAATCCGTGGATTCACATGTCTCGCCTAACGGGGGCTGGACTTAAAAATAAAAAAGTCAATGATGCTTAAATGAAAGTTTGTAAACATTTCAGTAACTAAAAATAATCGAGTTTGCCATTTGCTGAGATGACATTTAAGTGCATTTGTTTAAAAACAAAATGCCATTCTATTAAAAACAAGAGACCAAGAGGGCCTGTGGATGCTCTACTGATTAAAACGGCTCTTATATCAAGGGTGTCGACATAAAATTCCCATCAGTAGTTTTTTTAAAACATTGCAAAAACAACAGGGATAGGATGGCCTTTGATCGCTCACCTGGTAATCATGGGCAATAAGTCAGCTGTGTCTAGTCTGGCATGGGCATTTTTTAATTTGTCCCACTTTCTTCTATGAATGAAATTTCATAAAAATGGGGGGGGGGGGGGGGGGGGGTTATATTAACATTCTAAACAAATATGGTAAAGATCAGATAAAAAAATGAAGTAACTACAGATTTGACAAAGGAAAATACAATATAGCATTTTTCAACAAATCAAGGGCCATTATATATATAGCCTGTCGTTACTAACTAGATCTAGCTGGTTTTCGAACTTGTCCAAAATTTCATTGAGTGTAAAAATGCATTTATACATGATTTTATATACTGTCAAACTTCTATTATGATGATAAGAAAACATGGGTTTAAAAAAGATATAAAATTTCATTGATATACCATGCTTTGCACAACTAGACATCATACTGAGGCTTCCTGCCAAATTTGTAGAAATCCAACAAGCCGTTTAGGAGGAGTAGCGCCGGCAAGAAATTTAAAGTAAAAATGTCAAAGTGCCATAACTCCGTCATCAATCAGCAAACTGGAACAAAAGCGCGATATGCACAACTAGACATCTTACAGATGCTTCCTGCCAAGTTTCGTCGAAATTCAACAAGGCGTTTAGGAGGAGTAGCGCCGACAAGAAATTAAAAAAAAAAAATGTCAAGGGGCCGTTACTCATCTCAAAAATCAATGAATCGGAAAAAATTTAATAGGCACAGCAATGCTTCCTGCTAACATGGCGTTAAAAAAAATAAAAAAATAAAAAAATATATATATATACTAATAATAAAAAAAAAGGCATAAGATCTGGTAAAGTTTGGTCAAGATCAGATAAAAAATGAAAGCCCTATCGTATTAACGAGGCAAAATATAGCATTTTTAACTAAATCAAGGGCCATAACTCCACTGTTATTGGTCCGATCTCGCTGGTTTTCAAACTTGTGCGAGCTTTCATTGATATTAACAATGTAGTAACGTTTCGTAAAGATAGGATGAAAAACGAAGGCCCTATCGTCTTAATGAGGCAAAATATAGCGTTTTTAACTAAATCAAGGACCATAACTCCGCTCTTACTGGTCCGATCTGGCTGGTTTTCGAACTCATCCGAGCTTTCATTGATATTAACAATCTGTTAAAGTTTGGTTAAGATCGGATGAAAAATGAAGGCCCTATCGTCTTAACGAGACAAAAGTTAACGACGGACGGACGACGGACAACTCGGCATCCCATAAGCTCTACTGGCCGAAGGCGAAAAACAAGAAATCCGTGGATTCACATGTCTCGCCTAACGGGGGCTGGACTTAAAAATAAAAAAGTCAATGATGCTTAAATGAAAGTTTGTAAACATTTCAGTAACTAAAAACAATCGAGTTTGCCATTTGCTGAGATGACATTTAAGTGCATTTGTTTAAAAACAAAATGCCATTCTATTAAAAACAAGAGACCAAGAGGGCCTGTGGATGCTCTACTGATTAAAACGGCTCTTATATCAAGGGTGTCGACATAAAATTCCCATCAGTAGTTTTTTTAAAACATTGCAAAAACAACAGGGATAGGATGGCCTTTGATCGCTCACCTGGTAATCATGGGCAATAAGTCAGCTGTGTCTAGTCTGGCATGGGCATTTTTTAATTTGTCCCACTTTCTTCTATGAATGAAATTTCATAAAAATGGGGGGGGGGGGGTTATATTAACATTCTAAACAAATATGGTAAAGATCAGATAAAAAATGAAGTAACTACAGATTTGACAAAGGAAAATACAATATAGCATTTTTCAACAAATCAAGGGCCATTATATATATAGCCTGTCGTTACTAACTAGATCTAGCTGGTTTTCGAACTTGTCCAAAATTTCATTGAGTGTAAAAATGCATTTATACATGATTTTATATACTGTCAAACTTCTATTATGATGATAAGAAAACATGGGTTTAAAAAAGATATAAAATTTCATTGATATACCATGCTTTGCACAACTAGACATCATACTGAGGCTTCCTGCCAAATTTTGTAGAAATCCAACAAGCCGTTTAGGAGGAGTAGCGCCGGCAAGAAATTTAAAGTAAAAATGTCAAAGTGCCATAACTCCGTCATCAATCAGCAAACTGGAACAAAAGCGCGATATGCACAACTAGACATCTTACAGATGCTTCCTGCCAAGTTTCGTCGAAATTCAACAAGGCGTTTAGGAGGAGTAGCGCCGACAAGAAATTTAAAAAAAAAAATGTCAAGGGGCCGTTACTCATCAAAAATCAATGAATCGGAAAAAATTTAATAGGCACAGCAATGCTTCCTGCTAACATGGCGTTAAAAAAAATAAAAAAATAAAAAAATATATATATATACTAATAATAAAAAAAAAAGGCATAAGATCTGGTAAAGTTTGGTCAAGATCAGATAAAAAATGAAAGCCCTATCGTATTAACGAGGCAAAATATAGCATTTTTAACTAAATCAAGGGCCATAACTCCACTGTTATTGGTCCGATCTCGCTGGTTTTCAAACTTGTGCGAGCTTTCATTGATATTAACAATTTGGTAAAGTTTGGTAAAGATCGGATGAAAAATGAAGGCCTTTGGCCAGTAGAGCTAAAAATCATCAGCTCCAAAAAGTAGGTTAAGGTCATAGATGAAATCCAGGCATCAAAAAAAAAGATGCACTACCGAAGACACAACTATGTCAAAATAGAATATGTTTTCTTCCAAAGATTAAGCTATAAATTAGGTTTAAAACATCTAGTGCATAATTCTAGTTCATGAGAAAGTGATGTAAATGTAACAATTAAAGTTATCTGCCCTTTGCTTGGATGGTGAAGGTCACATCCACATTTGCTTTGTCACGTTGCAATGTACCACTCAAGATACAACTATAAGCAAAGCTTGAAAGGTCTTAGTGCATACAGTTTGTGAAAAAGTGACCTAAACACCAAAGTTGAAGGTAAAAATTATAAGGTTATCTGCCCTTGCTTGGAGGGTCAAGGTCACTTCCACATTTGCTTTGTCACGTTGCGATGTATCACTCAAGATACAACTATAAGCAAAGTTTTAAAGGTCTAGTGCATACAGTTTGTGAAAAAATGACCTAAACGCAAAACTTGAATGTTGCCGCCGCCACCGCCGCCGCCGGAAAAGCAACACCTTTGTCTCTTTTTTTTCTTCGAAAAGGCGAGACAAAAAGCATAACATATGTAAACAATTATGGCCGCTGGCAACCATGTTTAATGTTGAATCAAAATAATTTTCACCAAGGACCAAAATCATGTCAGGCTGATCATTTTAGAAAAAGTCCCACATCAATATCACTTACAGTTTTCAAGAAGTAGTCGCTACAAACTTGTCATTTAAAAACCTATTTTTAGCCGTGATGGCCATCTTGAATTTCCAGCCAACTTGAAAGTTTGTTAGGATCAACTAGACACCAAGAGCAACATTCACGTGAAGTTTCATGAAAATACTTCAAGTAGTTTCAAGAAGTAGTCGCTAATTTTTTTTTTTTTAAATCCATTTTTAGCCATGGTGGCCATCTTGAATTTCTGGCCGACCTGATATTTTGTTAGGATCCATTAGACATAAAGAGCATCATTCCTGTGAAGTTTTATGAAAATCTTTCAAGTAGTTTCAGAGGAGTAGTCGCTACAAGTATTGACTATATAACTCTATGTAAACAATGATGGCCGCTGGCAGCCATGTTTAATGTCAAATCAAAATGATTTTTGACAAGGTTCAAAATTTATTTAGCCTTGGCGGCCATCTTGAATTTCCGGCCAACCTGAAATTTTGTTAGAATCAAGTAGACATCAAGAGCAACATTCCTGTGAAATTTCATGAAATCCGTCAACTAGTTTCAGAGGAGTAGTCGCTACAAGTTTTTACTATATTACTCTATGTAAACAAAGATGGCCGCTGGCAGCCATGTTTAATGTTGAATCAAAATGATTTTTGACAAGGACCAACATCATGTCATTCTGATAATTTAGAAAAAGTTCCATATCAATATCACTTATAGTTTTCAAGAAGTAGTCGTTACAAACTTGTTTTTTAAAAATCTATTTTTAGCCGTGGTGGCCATCTTGAATTTTTGGCCAACCTAATATTTTGCTAGGATCCATTAGACATCAAGAGCAGTTTTATGAAAGTCCTTCAAGTACTTTCAGAGGAGTAGTCGCTACAAATTTTTACTATATAACTCTATGTAAACAAAGACCAGCCATCTTTAATGACGAATCAAAAACGATTTTTGACAAGGACCAACATCATGTCATGCTGATCATTTTAGAAAAAAGTCCCATATCAATATCACTTATAGTTTTCAAAAAGTAGTTGCTACAAACTTGTTTTTTGAATATCTATTTTTAGCCCTGGTGGCCATCGTGCATTTCACATCAACATGAATTTTTGCTAGGATCAACAAGACTTCATGGGCAACATTTCTGTAAAATTTCATGAAAATCCATCCAGTAGTTTCAGAGGAGTATCTGCTACAAAAAAAAAGTTTACGGACAGACGCCGCACCACAGCATAAGCTCTGCTGATCTTTGATACAGATTTCTAACACATTTGCCTAAGTTAAAAACTGTGACATAAATGTGTCAAACTGGGTTTCAGAGTTGTATGATTTGTGTGTGGCATGTTATTTATTGATACCGAATACCTGTCTGAACATGCTAAAGTTCCATTCCAATCTGTCCAGTGGTTCAACAGATCAGCTTATATACAGATTTTCTACCACAATTTGACTTAGTATAAAAAGGGACTTAACTCTGTCAAAATAGGTTGCAGAGTTGTGTTACTTATGCATGGCATGTTATTTATTTATATCTAATTCTGTATACAGATTTAATTTGGCGGATGCAACATTTGGCGGTTTTTGAAAATGGATATGTTGGCGGTGATCTTTTTGTTTTTTTACCTTCAAGATTTGTCATTTAACTTTAAAATGGCGAATTTTGAAATAAGGGAAATAACTCATAAAGCTTCTTTGAATTGTAGTAGGAGTCGAAGTGGTCATTAAATAACTGTGGCACTCACTCATCAGTAAACACACTTTATATTTAAGATACTATTGGATCCTGAAAGTTAAACTGTAATTATATAGAGAGAGCAGAGAAACGCTATTTATGATGGTGAATGATTTTCACTTTTCCTACATTGTCAATTTGAATAAAAGTCAAACTAAACATGATCGATAACTGCTAATAAATTTACAAAGGGCAAATACAAATTACAAATAATTATCATAATGACGATTTGGTTATAGTGTGTTTAGTCAACAATGAGTGTAAAAATGCATTTATACATGATTTTATATACTGTCAAACTTCTATTATGATGATAAGAAAACGTGGGTTTAAAAAGATATAAGTAAATTAGCCCTGTATATGGAAATTAAAATCAATGGCAATTCATTTCTGTTGGTTATTTATGATATTATTAAGCTTGATACTCCTTATCCCTGCCATTTTTTTTTTCAAATTCGGCCAGCAGTTCAGAAGAGACTAGTCTGGATAAAGTTTGTGTATCAAAACCTTAAAAAATCATTCAACCAGAACACGGCGATGACATGAACAACTAGGCCTGGTACTGATCATCCCGGCAAAGTTTCACTGAAATCCAGTCAGAGGTTCTGAGAAAGTAGTCTGTTCACAATTTGTGTAATAAATCCTTTAAAGGGCCATAACTCAGCCAAAAATCTTTTAACCAAATTACGGCGATAACATTCATAACTAGGCTTGGTACTGATCATCCTGCAAAGTTTCGTTGAAATCCAGCCAAAGGTTCAAGAGAAATAGTCCAGATAAAGTTTGTGTATTAAAACTTTAAAGGGCCATAACTCAGCCAAAAATCATTCAAGTGGAACATAGTGATGATATGCACCACTAGGCCTGGTACTGATCATCCCTGCAAAGTTTTGCTGAAATACGGCCAGGGGATCAGGAAAAAAGTCCGGACAAAGTATTATTAAAACCTTTAAAGGGCCATAATTCTTCCAAAAATCATTCACCTGGAACACGGTGATGATATACATAACTAGATTTGGTACTGATCATCCCTGCAAAGTTTCATTAAAATCTGGCCAAATGAAAGCCCTATCGTCTTAATGAGGCAAAATACAGCATTTATAACTAAAACAAGGGCTACGATTTGGCTGGTTTTCAAACTTGTCTGAGCTTACATTAATATTAACAATCTGTGTAAGTTTGGTAAAGATCAAATAATAAATGAAGGTGCCAGAGTGTTAACAAGGCAGAATATAGTTTTTCAGAAAAACAAGGGCCATAACTCTGCTGTTACTAATCCCATTTGGCTGTTTTTCGAACTTGTCCAAGCTTTCATTGATATTAACAATCTGTGCAAGTTTGGTGAAGATCAAATAAGAACTGAAGGTGCTAGAATGTTCTCAAGGCAGAATATGTAATTTTTCAGCAAATCAAGGCCCATAACTCTGCTGTTACTCGTTCAATTTGGCTAGTTTTCGAACTTGTCCCGAGTTTTCATTGATAATAACAGTGTAAGTTTGGTAAAGATCAAATAATAAATGAAGGTGCTAGAGTGTTCATAAGGCAGGAAATGGCATTTTTCAGAAAAAACAAGGGCCATAACTCTGGTGTTACTGATCCGATTTGGCTGGTATTGTAACTTGTCCAAGCTTTTATTGGTATTAACAACCTGTGCAAGTTTGGTAAAGATCAAGTAATAAAAGAAGGTGCTAGAGCGTTCACAGGGAAGAATATGGCATTTTTCAGAAAAAACAAGGTCCATTAACTCCAGTGTTACAGATCCAATTTGGCTTTTTATCGAACTTGTCCGAGCTTTTATTGATATTTCCGAAAGAAAAGGTCTTACGTAGCCATGAACCATTCGATTAACAGCAGCATATTGTACATACAATATAAAGCAAAAATTCCCGAGCTGCGTTTCTTTTTCGCCTCAGTATATACAATATAAGTATGAGCTTACCGAAAAAGGTTAAGCAACACCGCCGGACACACGGATGCCGGGGTAAAGAGAATAGCTCATAATATCTTCGATTAGTTGAGCTAAAAACATCCTGCAATTTGTCACTGTAACAATATCTTCACACGGCAACAATGATATAGAGACAAACTCAGAATATACACAATAATTTTACCATTCTTCCCGCAGTAACTTCGGTTAAAGCCGTGCATCTGTATACTGGAAACACTATCTTGTGTTGTGCCATGCCATACTTCTCGCTCTATAGGCATATTTGGGGGTAAACTTCTGTTCCGTCCCTCTATTTGTTTCTTTTTGGCAATGTACTGGTGATAAAGAGCCTTGTTCTGAATTCGTTCAATCTAAAAAAAGAATATGCAATAACTGAACCTGTAAAATTGGCATAAAGATATAAAGTTTGAGGATCTTAAAGGAGTGCCTGTTTAATATTGAATTTATTAAATGAGCTGGATCACTTTATATGATGCATGGCTGTGCCGAGTATTATATCAATTTTATAAGGTTACTTAATTTAAAATAGGCATGAATGTGAGATTCTATTTCACACACATTTATTGAAATATTGTTGTCCTATGGTTTTTAAAGGAGTGCTGGTTGGATTTTAGTTAGAAAAGTCTGATTGTCCGTGCGGCGTTCGCTGCCATTTTTGAGGTGATGTGTGAAAATATCCCGATCGTGAAAATATCACTTATGCATAGATGCGACATTCGTTTAAAACCACCCAGGCATAGAACCAAATTTCGGAAAATAGGGTTCACCCATTGATTCTTATTAAATTGCCGTCCTGGGGTCCCGCGTATGTTTAGCCCTGCTATACAACTTATTTAGGTACAAATTGTATTTTGCCTGAAAAGTCAAAAAAAACTTTGGCTGAAACAAGCGCCCCAAACAATATCCTACAATATCCGTTTATGCGGATACTAAACGCTGATAGTGATCATAAATGGCAAATTTACAAAAAAGCACTTTAAGGAATTCGCTATATACCACCAGCTATTAAATCAATTATTATTTGTAACCCCTTTTTAACCAGAACTTACTGAAATATTCTGATTTTCTTCTCAATTCTAAATAAACTAGACACCCGTCTAGTTTATTTAGAATTGAGAAGAAAATCAGAATATTCTGCAGAACCCGTTCTGCAGAACATGTGTGTCGCCTGTCAGCGCTTTGTCAGTATAACAAGATTTTTTGAACCCTGAAAAATGACCTTGACAAACTAGCCGGACTAAGTTTTCGTGAAGAAATAAGAATGGCTATTGCATTTAGCAATATGCCTCTATTTATTTTTGCAGATTTAATTTAATTAGTTGGCAAACATGATTAGGGCGAACGCCATCAAGGGCGAATGCACGAAAACGTGACGTCACTGCTGCTGTCACGTGACTTCTCCCTCTTCCGATTTTCTAAGAAACATAGAAGCAAGAAAAAACTTATTTTATAAACATCGATTAACATCGTAGAAATTAACAATCATGTCTGGAAGAGGAAAGCCTCGAAAGAACGCACAACAACTGAAGCGTCGAGCGAAGCGACAGGAACCTGCGGTTACTCGGAAAACGCGGGCGGCAGGGAAAAAACAGCGAACAACGCCCGAAAAACCAGCGATTCCGTCTGACGACGAGCTGGAAGTTGACGAGGTGGAAGAGACATTCCAAATACTCGATCCGGAAGACGGAGGGGAATTGCCTTCGGGGCAAACAGGTAAACACCGGTTTGTCGATTTTGAAGGTCTGTTTCGGTCGTCGGGCCAAATCGACCCTGCTCTGTTAGAGCAAAGAGCTTCAGGCCTGGAAACGCTCCAGTGCGGTGGGGACGACATAAATATTCATGTCCCGCAGTCTATTAAAAACAAAATCTGTTCAAACGGTTACGTTAATTTGTGCTTATTGTTGAAAGGGGCTGTTGAATTAGATGATTTATGTTCGGGGGCACTGTTCCGAATAAGTGACAGTGGGATATTGGAGTCGAGGCCAAAAGCGTCACATCAAAAGGTACAATCCATTGAGAAATGGACAGATGCCTTCATAATATTTATGAGCATCTACCTGGCCAAGTTTCCTACAAAAACTAACGAGCTGTTACACTACATGGCCTTAATAAGAGACGCGGCTTCGCGTCAGGGTGGGTTTGGTTGGCGTAATTATGACGAGCAGTTCCGACTGAGACAGGCAGTTTTTCCTCAATCATGGGCCAAATTGAACACCGATCTATGGTTGAGGATCATGTCAGCCCCATGTCAAACTCAGACATTAGTACAAAGTGCCAGTCGTATGTCAACATTTGGCAGAGATAGTTCGTCAAATACGATAAAGTGCAATGCATTTAATAGAGGTTATTGCAGTTGGCCCCAGTGTAAATACCGCCATAATTGCATAGTGTGCAATTCTTCGGCACATGGCAGGTCCAGTTGCCCATCTCAAAATGCCGTCGATCAGTTCACTTGGTCGGGAGGGCCAGCAGTTGGTGCATTTAATCAGTCCAGGGGGTCTGGCTCTTTTCGAAACTCCCGTGGATATAGGTCAAATAGGTCAAACGGACGATTTAGTCGCAGGTGATCATATTGGGGCATTTAATCTGGCAAAGTCGCCAATTAGTATTGAAAACCTTGAAAAAGAGATAGCGTCATATGACCATACAGATGCACCTATTATATTAAATGGATTTAAATATGGGTTTAGCTTAAATTATACTGGTCCCAGAGTTGCAACTGAAGCAAATAATTTAAAATCAGCAAAATTGAGACCAGACATTGTAAGACAAAAAATTGATAAAGAGCTGACTGAAGGCAGAGTGTCTGGCCCCTATGCAAATAGACCTATACCAACTTTACGTGTATCGCCCATAGGTCTCGTACCTAAAAAAGAACCAAATGAGTATCGTTTAATACATCATCTTTCATATCCTGAGGGTTCTTCACTTAATGACTTTATTGACCAGACTTTGTGCTCAGTCCAATACACTAATTTCGATGAAGCAGTAGCTATGGTACAAGAATTAGGTCAAGGTTGTCTGTTGGGTAAATCTGATATCAAGTCGGCATTTAGACTTCTTCCTGTGTCTCCAGCTGATTTTGATCAGTTGGGTTTTAAGTTTGAGGAATGTTTTTATTTTGACAAATGTATGCCATTTGGTTGCTCTATTAGCTGTGCTGTGTTTGAGAAATTTGCTACTTTCCTGGAACATTGCATTAGAAAGCGGTTAACATGCGGCAGTTTGTTACATTACTTGGATGATTTTCTGTTTGGAGGTAAAAGGGGGACATTAGACTGTGCACATACAATGCTGCAATTTAGTGTATGTATGGATGAATTAGGTGTCCCAGTAGCAAGAGACAAAACTGAAGGACCGCAAACAGTCATTGTATTTTTAGGCCTAGAGTTAGATTCAGACCAAATGGTTGTCCGGGTCCCACTTGAAAAAGTTCAAGAAATAGTCGCAAAGATTTCTGATATGCTCAAAAGAGACAAGGTGACATTGCGCAGTATGCAATCACTCATTGGCACATTAAATTTTGCTTGTAGGGCAATCGTTCCAGGAAGACCTTTCTGTAGAAGGCTTATCAACTCAATATGTGGTTTAACAAAATCTTACCATCATTTAAGGGTTAACAAAAACATTCGCAGGGATTTAATGATGTGGTTAACATTTTTTAAGCAGTTTAATGGTGTATCAGTCTTTCATGACAGGTTTTGGATATCAAACAGCGATGCTCAGTTGTGGTCGGATAGTGCAGCAGGTGTTGGTTTGGGTTTTGGCGCTATATTTGCCAAAAGATGGATGTATGCACAATGGCCACTATCCTGGTTCGAAAAGGGCATCACAAATGATATTACAGTATTAGAACTCTTTCCCTTGCTGGCGGCAATACAAGTCTGGGGTGAAAACCTCCAAAACAAGAAAATTTTGTTTCATTGCGACAACATTGCTGTAGTTCATGTCGTAAATTCAATGACATCCAAGTCTGATAATGTTATGGTATTACTTAGGGCTTTAACCTTAGTCTCCCTAAAGATGAACATGGTGATAAAGGCAGAACACATTAGCGGGGTTAACAATTTTCTTACGGACTGCCTCTCTCGATTACAGGTGGAAAAGTTCCGCAAGCTCGCACCAGGTATGGAACCCATACCAGAATCGATTCCAGGCCATCTCTGGAATATCTTCGATATAGAGCCAGCCAGCTAGTCAATTCGAGTTTGGCAGTAAACACTAGATTAGTGTATAAAAACCCTGTGGCCAATTTTGACAAGTTCAGATCTGATTATAAAATTGCAAAGCTGTGGCCAGTCCCAGTCTCACAAGTCATTTTATTCATAACGTGTTGCCATGAAAAAGGATATGCTCCTTCTACAATTACAACATATATTTCCGGCATTGGGTTTTATCACAAGATAAAGGGATGGGTTGACCCAACAGAAACATTTGTGGTAAAGAAACTTCTTGAGGGTTCTCGTCGTACACGTAAACGAATCGATACCAGAGCCCCGATTTCGGTCAATATTTTAAAACAAATTTGCGGAGCATTACCAAAGATATGTTTCTCTGCATATGAAGCAAATCTCTTTAGAGCGGTGTATATTTTAGCATATTTTGGTTTAATGAGGGTGAGCGAGTTGGTCTATACCAATCAAAGGCAGCCAGACAGACCATTACTTTACAATGACTTGACTTTTGAAAATGATAGCACGGCTGTGCTAGTACAGATAAGAATTTCCAAAACTTGTCAATCTGGAAAACCGTATATTCTGCGAATACCGTCACTGGCGGAGTCAGATATATGTTGCGTGACCGCTTTAAAGTCATTTTTGCACATGCGGCCCAATTTTAACGGGTATCTTTTTTGTCACGAAACAAAGGCCCCACTGACTCGTTCTCAATTTTCAGGTGTTTTGTCGAAAGTTATTAGGCATCTAGGGCTGTCGGTGGGCAATTTTAAGACACATTCCTTTCGTATTGGGAGGGCCAGCGATTTGGCAATTCAAGGTGTCCCCTGTACAGTCATCCAAAAAATGGGAAGGTGGAATTCTAATGCTTATTCCAAGTACATACGCTTATAAGTAATACGAAAATACAGACAATTCAGTGTTATGTCGCATCTGGTGGTCTTTGTTCTATATATCTAGTCTCCGCTGACCATGGCTAACCTGGCGCAGGAGTTTAATATAACTTAATAGTTGCTAAGAACTCCCCCTTTAATTTTGTTTCCAGAAGTTTGGATCATCGGTGACTCTTTAATCTACTGGGCAGAAGATTGGGCAGCTACACAGGGTATTACCAATTTAGGCATTGAAAATGTCCGTTTGCATTGGTTAGGAGTACGGGGTATGTGTTGGGAAGATTTGGGAAGACAAATTCAGTATCAAATGATGATTAAAAGAAGACCAGATATTATCCTCTTCCACTTAGGTGGAAATGATGTTGATAATAAAACAATTTCAGAATTGTCAGGTATGATAAAGGAAAGCATGATATATATACATTCAGTTTTTAATTCCACTACATTAATCTGGTCTGACATACTGCCAAGATTGTTTTGGCGAAACGCTTTGGACAACACTGAAGAATGTGCCAAGGCTCTAGACCTGAAAAGAAAACGAATTAATAGGAATGCGCGTGCCTCTGTCTGTAATACAACTCGTGGGAAAATTATAACCCATAAAATCAATAGAAAAAATCAAGAGTTGTTTACCAAAAAGGGCGTTCACCTAACTGAAGGTGGAAATGACCTGTTTATAGGTGCCATTAAGGGTGCTCTCGAAAAATTCTTGATTGCCATAGTTTAATCAAGTACTGAGAATTTGGGGGAAAAATTACATATTTTCTGTGGCGGAAATTCTGCAGCTCGGATCGAATGTCTTAATTAGGGAATTATTTGAAATATGGTATAACCTAGACAAATGATTCCAAGACAATCAGGAAGGATAACTAGGTAATTATTTTAGCAAAACTCTAAATGGATTGTCTCCCCTGATCATGGCTTACCTGAGTGCGGGAGGTGGTTCATATAGACTTGGAATATCTACAAAAAGTACAATGTCAGGGGTCAGGGTGCTTGCCCGTAGCTTTTTAGTGTGCATCTCCCGTGTACCCCCTGACTGGCATATAGTTCACAATTAAGCGGTAGTAGGCATATAACAGGGGTCAGGGTGCTTATCCCGCGTACCCCCTGGCTACCATAAATTCCATAAGCTCTACTAGGCAAATGTTTATTGCATAAATAACAGGGGTCAGGGAGCTTGCTCGTTGCTTTATACTGTGCATCTCCCGCGTACCCCCTGGCTGGCATCAGAGTGCACAATTGAGCATTAATAGGCTAACTCGCAGCGAGGCAAGTGCAGTGCGGCAACTTATCTTGTTTATTGAGTTTAAATAGTTTCAGCGAAACTATTGCAGTGGTTTACAGCGTACAAGACATTCGATCTTTTGTTGTATGAATTTGTCCCATCTCAACTATGGTAACTAAACCTAGCGAGATGTTAGTTGCGGCCATATTTCTCCATTCATATAGATCTATCATGGTTCATAAAATAAAAACATGAAACTGTGTATAATCTCCAATTTTATTCTTTCCCTGTTATTAAGTCTGTCATAAAATAAGAATGGCTATTGCATTTAGCAATATGCCTCTATTTATTTTTGCAGATTTAATTTAATTAGTTGGCAAACATGATTAGGGCGAACGCCATCTAGGGCGAACGCCATCAAGGGCGAATGCACGAAAACGTGACGTCACTGCTGCTGTCACGTGACTTCTCCCTCTTCCGATTTTCTAAGAAACATAGAAGCAAGAAAAAACTCCCACCCACCACACCCCTTTAAAAAATGTGTAACTGTATCCAATAATGTTATGTCCTTTGCCATATTTCGTAACATGGTACTGCCAAGTTGTTCAAATGTTTCAGGATTCGGGAGGCCAAGCTGAACACCGGTCGGTTAGCAGCAGGTTACACCTTAATCAGTCATCGCTGGAAGGAAAACTGGACCGGTTAGCAGCAGGTTACATCTCAATCGGTCATCGCTGGAAGGAAAACTCGACCACCTACCTCCCAGTCAGTTATGCCGGGACAAGCTATACATACACAAGAAGATTGCATCATTAACATTATTAAACACTGAACTATTAAGGCATACACATATCTCGGCGACAGCAACTCGTTGAACTTTGTTTTCAATTCCATTATGTGCGGCGACTTTCGGTATCGGTTTTGGGCGATATTAACATTGACTACGTGTGCTAACAGCAAACTTTGCGGACAGCAACTTGTCGGATGTGTAATTGAGCTATGACTTCGTAGTAGTGCGAGATGTAGTTAACATTAAAATGATCGTGCTTAATGGTTGGTTAAAGGCGAGTACCGACAACATTGACTTTCAGCAGCAGTATATGATGCTATTAACGTAAAATATTCGTGCGTTTAGTTATGAACTAATCTACTCCGGGAAAGTGACATAAGTAGAAGCAATTAAATATTAATTGATGTTTTAATAAAGATAAAAAATAATAATAAATAAAGTCGCAACTAGCGGAAATTCTGCAGCTCGGATCGAATGTCTTGTTTTAATTAGGGAATTATTTGAAATATGGTATAACCTAGACAAATGATTCCAAGACAATCAGGAAGGATAACTAGGTAATTATTTTAGCAAAACTCTAAATGGATTGTCTCCCCTGATCATGGCTTACCTGAGTGCGGGAGGTGGTTCATATAGACTTGGAATATCTACAAAAAGTACAATGTCAGGGGTCAGGGTGCTTGCCCGTAGCTTTTTAGTGTGCATCTCCCGTGTACCCCCTGACTGGCATATAGTTCACAATTAAGCGGTAGTAGGCATATAACAGGGGTCAGGGTGCTTATCCCGCGTACCCCCTGGCTACCATAAATTCCATAAGCTCTACTAGGCAAATGTTTATTGCATAAATAACAGGGGTCAGGGAGCTTGCTCGTTGCTTTATACTGTGCATCTCCCGCGTACCCCCTGGCTGGCATCAGAGTGCACAATTGAGCATTAATAGGCTAACTCGCAGCGAGGCAAGTGCAGTGCGGCAACTTATCTTGTTTATTGAGTTTAAATAGTTTCAGCGAAACTATTGCAGTGGTTTACAGCGTACAAGACATTCGATCTTTTGTTGTATGAATTTGTCCCATCTCAACTATGGTAACTAAACCTAGCGAGATGTTAGTTGCGGCCATATTTCTCCATTCATATAGATCTATCATGGTTCATAAAATAAAAACATGAAACTGTGTATAATCTCCAATTTTATTCTTTCCCTGTTATTAAGTCTGTCATAAAATAAATGAGTATATAACCCATATAATGACCTTCAGTGTGAGCTTGACCTTTATATTTTAGTATGGTCATGTTGATGTTGTCATGATTAGTATATATTGAAAGTTTGATAAAGAAATATCAAGAAATGAGAAAGTTATAGACAACGTTAAGTTTTCGTGAAGAAAAAAAAAGTATTTAACCCATATGACCTTCAGTGTGACCTTGACCTTTATATTTTAGTACGGTCATATCAATGTTGTCACGATGAGTATATATTGAAAGTTTGATGAAGAAATATCAAGAAATGAGAAAGTTATAGCCACCGTTAAGTTTTTGTGACGGACTGACAGACTGACGGACGACAAAGTGATCCATATGTATCGCATTTTTCTTCGAAAATGCGACGCAATAAAACACGATTATGAACACACTCATAACGGATAAAATTTATTTACTACCCATTAATTATAAGTCACTATAGTACAAACATGACCTGTTACCAACCTTAGTAACTTTAAGCTTAGACTTGTCCCAAGGTATTCTGTTCGCATATGAACCCGTTTGAACTTCCTTCACAAATCGCTGTTCTGCTGTCTTGTATGCTGGATCTGTAGCAGCAAGTGTGACCAGCTTGATGTTTTCATTGTCCTTCATGGCTGCCCATTCGTCCGGCAGTGCTCCCGACGCAGCTGTAAAACAAAAACGGTAAAATTCCTGTACGAGGGTCATAATTAAAGCAGTCCTGTGACCGGTGCAGTAACTATGTAACGTGTCCTAGCTTAGTGGTAGAGCATTCACCTGGCATACGGGAGGTCGTGGGTAATAATTAATCCCTTCCTGGTTTAAACTAAAGACTCCATAAACAAGAGGCCTGAGAGGGGCTGTATAGCTCTACTGACTGTGAAAGATTGGTGCAATTCAAGTGAAAAACAAAGCCTCCATGACTCTAAACAAGAGGGCCAACATGGCCCTGAATCACTCACCTGAGGATTTTATCAAAGATGACAAGAATGTCAAACAAGCTTATAATTTCATAACAGAATTAGATCACGCAGTCAAGGGCGTGCCATCGCACACAGGCATGCATGCATGCCCTACTGCGATCAGTGTGATCTTGACCTTTATATTTTAGTATGGTCATGTCAATGATGTCATGATGAGTATATATTGAAAGTTTGATGAAGAAATATCAAGAAATGAGAAAGTTATAATCAACGTAAAGTTTTTGCGAAGAAAAAAACGAGAATTTAATCCATATAATGACCTTCAGTGTGACCTTGACCTTTATATTTTAGTATGGTCATGTCGATGTTGTCATGGTGAGTATATATTGAGAGTTTGATAAAGAAATATGAAGAAATGAGAAAGTTATAGCCAACGTTAAGTTTTCATGACGGACGGCAAAGTGATCCCTATATATCGCTTTTTTCTTCGAAAAGGCGACACAAAAATAGCAAGTCCCAATAATAAAATAAACTCACCTTTAATCATGTCTTTTCTGAGGACCTTTACTTGGTCACTTTCATCAGCTTTGGGATATTCAACAAGCTTCTGAAAGTCTATAATAACTGGACCATCGGTGAACGGGAGCACAACATGTTTTTCGTTGTTTTTGTATGCTCTTTCAATATTACTGTTGGATATTTTGTCATAAGGCACAAGATCAATGCCAGTTTGAGTGATGTCTTCATGGTGCCATATTATGGCCTTGTAGAGAGTTTCGGCTTCTTCTATAGCATTTCGTTCCTTTTCTATGTAACGTAACTTGTTAACAAGTTCTGATCGAGCGTCATCTGCCTGTTTGAATGGTCCTCTGATTGTTATAATTCCAGCTTTGCGGTCGATCTTGATATCTGCGAAAGCATTAACATCATCTAATTGTTTGAGCTGAAAAAAGAAAAGAAAAAGCGTTTTTATATATAGCATATGTCATTCACAACAGTCTATTAAATCATTTTAGATTAAGTTAAATTAACCCTTAACCCGATAAGCATGACTATTATAACCTTTGTGTCAATTGTAAACCCAGATCTGGGTTACAATGTCTGGCTGCTAATTAGTCATTTCCCCTAAAACACCCCTTTGTCACATAAATTGAATGGTCCTAATTCAAAGAAAGAACAGTCCATTATATATATGTAGTGCGTTTAAACCTGTTAATGTATCTTCCATGTAACTCATACAGAATTGGGGAATTGAATCAACACATTATAGGTTATTTAAAGCCGTCACAAAGATAGGTAAAGGATATATAGGAATCTGGGAACCTTCCTACTCTTACTAACAAATAGATTTGCATCGTTCTTTATCTTGCTCAAAGGATAGACTCCAGCTATCACTGAAGGTGATGAATATCCCCTCTTTTAATATATAAATTCTAAATAAAACAAAGGTCCATTACACTGTTGTTAAAAACTCAAAAACTGCTGATGCAGAGACTCATCATATCATCATCACGCGTGAAATGTATGCCAAGTCTAACAACAATCCATGACATTTTTTTTGAAGTGAAAGCCACTTTAAGTTCACATTTCAATATTAGTGTGGAAAATTTAAGTCAAACAAAGGGCCATATTTCTGTAATAAATTAAGCAATCAACAATGTATGATTTAGAGGGACTTAAGGTAATCAGTTGTTAAGTGTATATGAAGTTAAATATTTGTTTTTTGAAAATTTATTTTTAGCTGTGGCGGCCATCTTGAATTTCCGGCCGACCTGACATTTTGCTAGGATCAATAAGACTTCAAGAGCAACATTCCTGTGAAGTTTCATGAAAATCCGTCAAGTAGTTTCAGAGGAGTAGTCGCTACAAGTTTTCATTATATAACTCTATGTAAACAAATATGGCCACTGGCAGGCATGTTTAATGTTGAATCAAAATAATGTCCGACTCGGATAACCATCATGTCATGCTGATCATTTTAGAAAAAGTCCCATATCAGTATCACTTATAGTTTTCAAGAAGTAGTAGCTACAAACTTTTTTAAAAATCTATTTTTAGCTGTGGTTGCCATCTCGAATTTCTGGCTGATCTGAAATTTTGCTAGGATCAATAAGACATTAAGAGCAACATTCCTGTAAAGTTTCATGAACATCCGCCAGGTAGTTTCGGAGGAGTAGTCGCTACAAGTTTTTACTATATAACTCTATGTAAACAAAGATGGCAGCTGGCAGCCATGTTTAACGTCGAATCAAAACGATTTTTAACAAGGACCAACATCATGTCATGCTGATCATTTTAGAACAAGTCCCATGTCAATATCACTTATAGTTTTCAAGAAGTAGTCGCTACAAACTTGTATTTTAAAAATAAATTTTTAGCTTTGGCGGCCATCTTGGATTTCACATCAACATGAACTTTTGCTAGGATCAACTAGACTTCATGGGCAACATTTCTGTAAAGTTTCATGAATATCCATCCAGTAGTTTCAGAGAAGTAGTCGCTACAAATAAAAGTTTACGGACAGACAGACAGACGGACGGACGGACGCCGCACCACGGCATAAGCTCTGCTGATCTCTGATCAGTCGAGCTAAAAATAAGATTTCACCCCCCGCCCCTATTTTGAACAAAATTTGGATGAGAAACTAGCAATTAATTTATTATGGCCTTACCAATGATTTTATAAATTTATCAAAATAAGCATTTTATTCATATTGTATGAGACAAAAAATGAATCGTTATTGTTGCTGTATTATCACATATCATATAAAGATATATTTTGGTCAACGTTTACTTTTTCATCATTATTTGCAAATGTGTGTGTTTTGCCCCTAAATCTTAAGTTGCATGAAAATATTTTTTCATTTCCTTTCTTATAAGAAAGTAACGGAACTTACTTTTCATAGAGGAGGACATCATAACAATGCCTGCAGTTGATGTTTCAAACTAGAAGTTTTTATAGATTTAATAATTTTCAAAGTTTAAGTTCAGGTTAATTTTCGCTGAAATTGTGACAGGTTAATTTTCGCTGAAATCGTGAAAACTGACAAATAGCAAAAAAATGCATATTTCATTTTTTTTACATCACACATGGACATATCAGACTGCTATTACCTTAAACAACAAATATCAAAGCATTTGTATTTAAATTTGTTTTGCCGTTACTTTTTATACTTGAAGATTTTTGCTCCAAAATGTCATTCTTTACCATTTTACAAAAATATGGATGCAGCAAAATTAGGAATCACATAATAGTTCATGTCATAATGTTTTTCGAAAGAATCATTAGACTTGACATTAAAATGAACATATTCGGCGAGAATGTCAAGATGTTAGAATCAGGTACAAAATGAAAGTGTTGTGTTATAAGTTGAACACCTCTCATATAGGTAAAAACCTTTGAAGTTATGTTGTAGGTTAAAGTGAGGGACGACGATGAACAAAGTAATCCCTAAGTGTCAGCCATGCACTAAAATGTCTTACGCCACGTGACATGATGTTACGGACGCGATGTGTGATTCCAATATAGCACCCCCACCACCCACCCAGCCCCACTTTACTTTGTGAAAGCGGGATATAATGAAATAAAATAAATGTTAATGCCTGGTTTATATCTCCATCTGACAGATGAGGCTATAAGTCGAACTTCAGTGGCCCTGATGCAACTTGGATCAGGCCTACGGATTTCAAGTCCACTGCCGTATCCACTGGGCGACACCAGCCCCATCCTAGACAGAAAAGTGTGTGTGTGATTTTCAAAAGGACAATATATGTAAGCAACATATAACCCAAAATATTTACCTCCTTGTCCATCAATGTTTTTATTATTTCTTGATACGTGTCGATTTTTAACATAATGTATGCTTTTTCAAGTTGGGCTTCTAACACTGTTTTACATTTGTCAATTTTTTCCTTTTTGTCCGAGTATATATTAAGTTCCAAAGATGAAGTAGTTTCTGTCAACGTTTTTCTCTCTTCCGGTGAAAGGACTCCTTTCTTTGAACCAAATACATGTTCCATAACGCCTTGTTTTACAACTGAAATGTCACAAGAAAAGAAAGCATTAAGTAAAAAAAAAATGCACAGTTTTGTGTTGCTTTCACGACTGTCAGAATTTGGATTCCATGAGAGCCCCGGGACAATAGGAGCCAAAATTACTGATGCATCCCTTTAGATAATACTAACAAGTGAAGCACCAACAGTGGTGCGAATGCTAGATTGCAAATTCAACATTTGAAATGAAAAATCTAAGTAAAAAGGGGGGACAATTTAAGTAAAATACATACAGAGTTATCGTTCTTGTCATATAACACTGTGTAATGACAATGAACATGTGTGCCGAGTATCAAAGCTTCCCAACACTTAGTTTTTTGAGATATAAGGAAAAACAAAAACTTAAACCAAAACGTCAAAACGCATAGACAGACAGATGGAAATTGCCAAGCTATAAGCCTGGATTTGGTTGAGCTTGGACAAATAAGACATATGCAACAGCTTACATAGTATTATCTAGAGAGTTTCGTAAGTAATTTTGGCTTCAATAATTTCTGGGCCCACTTGGAATCCAAAATATGCTTGTAAAATGTACATTAAAGGGACATATGGCAATCTTGATTTTTTAAAACTCACGGTGTCCTAATAGTTTTTCTACATAACTAATATTAATTTTGTTCAATCATTAATATTAATAATAAAAACAGTATAAAGCAAATCATGTTTGCATATTACTAACTGTTGATTATATTGCATCACTAATATATTTAAGAATAAGAAGAAAACATGTAAACTCAAAAATGTATTTAATTATATGCAAGCAGGTTTAAAGTAACAAGAGATCAATGACCTTGAAGCTCTACTGATGGGGTTTTGATAGCTAGATCAGCATTCCTGTGAAGTTTCATGAAAATCTATAAAGGAGTTTCAGAGGAGTAGTCGCTACAAGTTTTTACACTATAACTCTATGTCAACATAGATGGCCGTCACAGCCATGTTTATTGTCGAATCAAAATAATTTTCAACAAGGAGGAACATCGTGCATACTGATCAATTTAGAAAAAGTCCCATATCAATATCACTTATAGTTTTCAAGAAGTAGTCGCTACAAATTAGTTTTAAAAATCTATTTTTAGACGTGGCGGCCATCTGGAATTTCTGGCCAACCTGAAATTTTGCTAGGACCAACTAGATATCAAGACCAACATTCCTGTGAAGGTTCAAGAAAATCCGTAGTCATTACACGCTTTTACTATATAACTCTATGTAAACAAAGATGGCAGCCAGGTTCAACGTTGAATCAAAATGATTTTCGACAATGACCAACCTCATGCCATGCTGATTGTTTTAGAAAAGAAGTAATCGCTACAAACTTGTTTTTTAAAAATCTATTTTTAGCTTTGGTGGCCATCTTGGATTTCACATCAACATGAATTTTTGCTAGGATCAACTAGACTTCATGGGCAACATTTCTGAAAAGTTTCATGAAAATCCATCCAGTGGTTGCAGAGGAATAGTCGCTACAAAAAATTGCTTAATGAAAGGACGGACAGGCACTGCACCACGGCATAAGCCCTGCTGATTTTTGATCAGTAGATCTAAAATTGATTCTGGATAAATAAATCAAGTCGCTCATTTCACTGCTTGATAAACACTTCAAGATTGTCACCTGTCCCTTTAAAGGCAGATCAAGTTTTGCATGTGAACTGTTCATTACTTATCAAATTCCAATTTAAAACTATCACCGCTTAAATTCTAAGTCAAACAAAGGGCCAAATTCTGTTATAAATCAACGATGTAGAGGGACATAAGGTCATCAGTTGTTATGTGTATATGAAGTTTGAGAACAACCCAGTCAAAAATGTTTGATAAATGCTAGAAATAAACAGGTGTAGGAGGCACGACGGGACAAAAATGTGTTATGCAACGCGATGGGACGTTAGATAACTTAATTCCTATATAGCCCCCACTTCAGTTTGTGAAAGTGGGGCTATAAAAATGAACATCTTTCACAAATGACAAAAAATACTTACAACCTGCTCCTGCTGCCCCTATTTTCACAAATCTTTTTAATCGTCCCATTGTTTGGGCCTCTGCAGCGCTTTGTGCCTTCTTGTGTAAAGCCTTCATAATTGGGTCGTACATGGCCGGTGTTCCTTTGTATACTACAAGGCGGACATCTTTGGTGTGGATTCTTTGATAACTGTTGCTGGTAAACTCATTGATTGCATCAAACAGTACTTCAGCGATGCATGCTGGGTCAAAGGTAGTGAATCCTGAACCTACAAAATCAAAACAATTCAGAACTTGATACTTTTTCTTCCAAGCTATTATGTTACAAGGCTATAATCAAGAGTATAATTTTATAACAAGAGGTCAATGACCTTGAAGCTCTACTGATTGATTTTGATTTCAGGAAGTAGTCGCTACAGACTTGTTTTTTGAAAATCTATTTTTACCCGTGGCGGCCATCTTGAATTTTCGGCCGACCTGAAATTTTGCTAAGATCAATAAGACATTAAGAGCAACATTCCTGTGAAGTTTCATGAAAATCCGTCAGGTAGTTTCAAAGAAGTAGTCGCTACAAGTTTTCATTATATAACTCTATGTAAACAAAGCAGCCATGTTTAAGGTCAAATCAAAACGATTTTCGACAAGGACCAACATCATGTCATGCTGATCATTTTAGAAAATGTCCCATATCAATATCACTTATAGTTTTCAAGAAGTAGTCGCTACAAACTTATTTTTTAAAAATCTATTTTTAGCTGTGACGGCCATCTTGAATTTCCGGCCGACCTGAAATTTTTATAGGATCAATAAGACATCAAGAGCAACATTCCTGTAAAGTTTCATGACAATACGCCAAGTAGTTTCAGAGAAGTAGTCGCTACAAGTTTTTACTATATAACTCTATGTAAACAAAGATGGCCGCTGGCAGCCATGTTTAATGTTGAATCAAAACGATTTTTGACTAGGATCAACATCATGTCATGCTGATCATTTTAGAAAAAGTCCCATATCAATATCACTTATAGTTTTCAAGAAGAAGTCGCTACAAACTTGTATTTTAAAACTCTATTTTTAGCTTTGGCGGCCATCTTGGATTTCACATCAACATGAATTTTTGCTAGGATCAACTAGACTTTATGGGCAACATTTCTGTAAAGTTTCATGAATATCCATCCAGTAGTTTCAGCTGTGAAGTCGCTACAAATAAAAGTTTACGGACAGACGGACAGACGGACGACGGACGCCGCACCACGGCATAAGCTCTGCTGATCTCTGATCAGTAGAGCTAAAAATTAATGACCCCCACACCCACCCCTCTAAGTGTGACCTTGACATTTGAGGTAAGGACCTGATTCTTGAGCACAACATACCTTCTCACTGTGATTAACATTTGTATGAAGTTTCATGAAATTCATTTCATTACTTTCAAAGTCATGACTGAGACACGAATTTCGAGTCATATGACTTTTGATCTCCCAAGTGTTAACCTTGACATGTGAAGTACAGACCTGATTCTTGTGCACGACACACCTTCTTATTGTGATTAACACTTTTGTGAAGTTTCATTCCCTTCATTACATTCAAAGTTATGACTGAAACATGACTGTTTTGGATAGACTGACAAACGAACGAACGAAAGTACAGATGCTGCGATTTCAATATGCCTACCTTCGAGAGCACGAAAAGCTCTATAAAACATCTATATATATATATGCTCATTGGTTTGTTTGTTTGTTTAAATGGTGTTTTTACGTCATTTTCGGCACATTTTAGGCTATATATGACCACTACGTTTTTCCTGGGTAGAACCAGTACTGTATACCTCCCGCCATCCATAAAAATCAACACTTTTTCACTTGACAAGCCGAGCTCCCAGTGGGATTCGAACCCACAGCAGTGAGAGACAAGAATGTTTAAGCACAGCATCTTTACTATCCCGGCCACTGAAGCGATAAATCCCCATTGGTAGTTTGGTATGTATGCACCAGTATTACTAACAATTTCTAACACGGGGCCAAGCAATATTTTACCTGAGGAATGTGTATGAATGTACAAAAACCGATTAGGTCTCGCAAAGGATTTGATCAGTCATGCATATAGTATATAACAGTATAAACATCTTTGAAATGGATACCTGATCCCAGGACAGGGAAGGATAGTGAACTCCATTTTCGTTTATTTGCTTTCTCTAAACATTTTAGCATCTTTTTCTTCCAGCCCGCCAGGTATTCTTCAAACTGTACATGAATGATGTTTCCTGCTTTCAGTCCAGCACATTTTGTTACCAGTATACCGTTCTTGTTAATTTTGTCTACGTTATGTTTCTCTGGAATAAAGAAAACGTGTATATATGTAAACTGCATATCCACTGCTTCTGTAATAAACAGAAAGTGGAGACGATCAAATCTTTGTCATTTAATCCAGACCCATCCTCTTAAAATATAACAGAGGTTTTGGGATTTCTCTAGAAAAAGCTAGAAGTTGAACGAGTTTGAAGCTTTCTCAACGTTTGTTTGTATTTTACGTTATTTTCAACACATGTAACGTTATATATGACGGTCAAATTTTTGTGGTGAAGGCAGACCACCCACTTTTCCTGGGTAAAACCAGTACTGTACACATCTCGCATTCCGTAAGAATCAATACTTTCTCACTTACAAGTCGAGCTCCCAGTAGGATTTGGACCTGCAGCGGTGAGAGGCAAAGGTTTACAACGCAATGTCGTTAACCATTCGGCCATGGCGAGGAACGTGTTTGAAAACAATGATGCAAAGGGAGCCCTCTTACAAAACACCTTGTACTTAAACGGCGATAATCTGATGACTAATTTAATGCCCTTACTGTGCGGTTATAGGGGCATGTGTGGTAATAAGGTTGAATACGGTATTTATACCGAGTTATGTTGGAATGTTGTACATTATTTTTACTTTAAATACATGTAGTTATATTTGATTTGTTGTATAAAATGCTCAATCTGATTAACACTGATAACAATAAGTTACATAATAATAATAATAATAATAAATTCTTTATTTTTAGAAGGTAACATATTACGACAATGCAGATAATTTTACAAGGTATTTATTTACAATGTGGCCTTCTGCAAAACAAACAGAAAGAAAAACATATATCGTAAATAAACAACACAATAACACATCATCAATGAACTACTATGTCATAAACATAATTAAAAATACATCCAGGTGAATGTTGGATTGGGTATTTATTGTGTATATATCTGCGAGAATCACAGCTCTTATGATGTTGCCTACCATAGAGCTAAGCCGCCATCCTTTATAAAATAGGTAGGTATTAGGGTTTCAACAGGCATAGCGTGATATCAGAAACCTTGCCGGAAATGTGTGTATTTGGGTCGGTGCAGGATCCTCTGATAAGTATAACACAATGAATCATGGCTCTATGGTAGGTACATACTACCAGAAGAGCCATGATTCTCTCGTGTATTGTGTATACAGTGAGGCAACTATTGTTGAATATGTTATACACTGAATTGTGCACAGTGAGGCAACTATTGTTGAATATGTTGTACACTGAATTGTGCACAGTGAGGCAACTATTGTTGAATATGTTATACACTGAATTGTGCACAGTAAGGCAACTATTGTCAATATTTTACACACTGAATTGTGTATACAGCGAGGCAACTATTGTTGATTATGTTACACATTGAATTGTGTACACAGCGAAGCAACTATTGTTGAAAATGTTACACACTGAATTGTGCACAGTGAGGCAACTATTGTTGAATATGTTACACACTGAATTGTGTACACAGTAAGACAACTATTGTCAATATGTGACACACTGAATTGTGTACACTGTCAGGCAACTATTGTTGATTATGTTACACACTGAATTGTGTACACAGCGAGGCAACTATTGTTGATTATGTTACACAATGAACTGTGCACAGTGAGGCAACTATTGTTGAATATGTTACACACTGAACTGTGTACACAGCGAGGCAACTATTATTGAATATGTTATACACTGAACTGTGTACACAGCGAGGCAACTATTGTTGAATATGTTACACACTGAACTGTGTACACAGCGAGGCAACTATTGTTGATAATGTTACACACTGAATTGTGTACACAGCAAGGCAACTATTGTTATGTTATACACTGAATTGTGTACACAGCGAGGCAAGTATTGTTGAATATGTTATACACTGAATTGTGTACACAGCGAGGCAACTATTGTTGAATAGGTTA
>JAWPHD010021725.1:0-27340 GCA_037043455.1 Cyrtodaria siliqua
ATGTTGCAGACAAGGTGATTACAATATATACCCCACTTCACTTTGTGAAAGTGGAGCATAATAAATCAATCTAGTCCTTACTATTTTTGCAGTGTTGAGATGACAGGCTCCAACCAACGTCTGTGACTTCTGACTCCATCCCACGTCTTTGACTTCATGTAAAAAAGAAAACAAATGGTTAATAAAAAATGAATCAACCTTGTCCTTACCAATTTGCAGTAGTGGGATGACAAGCTCCATCAAACGTCCGACTTCTGACAGCATGCAATTTCTGTGACTTCTGACTCCATCCAACGACTATAACGCGATGTGGCAAAAATGTGTTAGGGGCGCAACGAAACAAAAATGTGTACGCGATGCGACGCGATGTTACGGACAACGTGATTCCTTTATAGCCCCACTAGACCCCCACTTCCCTTTAAGAAAAGTGGGGTATAATAACATTTTGTTACGCAACAACGAGTCCCGGGAAGCGACGCAACGGAAAAAAAGTGTTACCGGATGTGACGCAACGGGATTTAACGCAACGGGATGTGGCGCAACGGGGCAAAAAAATGTGTTACGAGACGCGTGGTTATAGGACACGACGCTATGTTGCAGACAAGGTGATTACAATATATACCCCAATTCACTTTGTGAAAGTGGAGCATAATAAATCAATTTAGTCCTTACTATTTTTGCAGTGTTGAGATGACAGGCTCCAACCAACGTCTGTGACTTCTGACTCCATCCCACGTCTTTGACTTCATGTAAAAAAGAAAACAAATGGTTAATAAAAAATGAATCAATCTTGTCCTTACCATTTTTGCAGTAGTGGGATGACAGGCTCCATCCAATGTCCGACTTCTGACAGCATGCAATGTCTGTGACTTCTGACTCCATCCAACGACTCGTGCCAAGAATGTGTTACGGGGCGCAACGAAACAAAAATGTGTACGCGATGCGACGCGATGTTACGGACAACGTGATTCCTTTATAGCCCCACTAGACCCCCTTCCTTTTAAGAAAAGTGGGGTATAATAACATTTTTTTACGCAACAACGAGTCCCGGGAAGCGACGCAACGGAAAAAAGTGTTACCGGATGTGACGCAACGGGATTTAACGCAACGGGATGTGGCGCAACTGGGCAAGAAAATGTGTTACGAGACGCGTGGTTATAGGACACGACGCTATGTTGCAGACAAGGTGATTACAATATATACCCCATTTCACTTTGTGAAAGTGGAGCATAATAAATCAATCTAGTCCTTACTATTTTTGCAGTGTTGAGATGACAGGCTCCAACCAACGTCTGTGACTTCTGACTCCATCCCACGTCTTTGACTTCAGGTAAAAAAGAAAACAAATGGTTAGTAAAAAATGAATCAATCTTGTCCTTACCATTTTTGCAGTAGTGGGATGACAGGCTCCATCCAACGTCCGACTTCTGACAGCATGCAATGTCTGTGACTTCTGACTCCATCCAACGACTGTAACGCGATGTGGCAAAAATGTGTTACGGGGCGCAACGAAACAAAAATGTGTACGCGATGCGACGCAATGTTACGGACAACGTGATTCCTTTATAGCCCCACTAGAACCCCCACTTCTCTTTAAGAAAAGTGGGGTATAATAACATTTTGTTACGCAACAACGAGTCCCGGGAAGCGACGCAACGGAAAAAAAGTGTTACCGGATGTGACGCAACGGGATTTAACGCAACGGGATGTGGCGCAACGGGGCAAAAAAATGTGTTATAGGACACGACGCTATGTTGCAGACAAGGTGATTACAATATATACCCCAATTCACTTTGTGAAAGTGGAGCATAATAAATCAATTTAGTCCTTACTATTTTTGCAGTGTTGAGATGACAGGCTCCAACCATCGTCTGTGACTTCTGACTCCATCCCACGTCTTTGACTTCATGTAAAAAAGAAAACAAATGGTTAATAAAAAATGAATCAATCTTGTCCTTACCAATTTGCAGTAGTGGGATGACAGGCTCCATCCAACGTCCGACTTCTGACAGCATGCAATGTCTGTGACTTCTGACTCCATCCAACGACTGTAACGCGATGTGGCAAAAATGTGTTACGGGGCGCAACGAAACAAAAATGTGTACGCGATACGACGCGATGTTACGGACAACGTGATTCCTTTATAGCCCCACTAGACCCCACTTCCCTTTAAGAAAAGTGGGGTATAATAACATTTTGTTACGCAACAACGAGTCCCGGGAAGCGACGCAACGGAAAAAAAGTGTTACCGGATGTGACGCAACGGGATTTAACGCAACGGGATGTGGCGCAACGGGGCAAAACAAATGTGTTACGAGACGCGTGGTTATAGGAGAAGACGCTATGTTGCAGACAAGGTGATTACAATATATACCCCACTTCACTTTGTGAAAGTGGAGCATAATAAATCAATCTAGTCCTTACTATTTTTGCAGTGTTGAGATGACAACCAACGTCTGTGACTTCTGACTCCATCCCACGTCTTTGACTTCATGTAAAAAAGAAAACAAATGGTTAATAAAAAAATAATCGATATTGTCCTTACCAATTTGCAGTAGTGGGATGACAGGCTCTATCCAACGTCCGACTTCTGACAGCATGCAATGTCTGTGACTGCTGACTCCATCCAACGACTGTAACGCGATGTGGGAAAAATGTGTTACGGGGCGCAACGAAACAAAAATGTATACGCAATGCGACGCGATGTTACGGACAACGTGATTCCTTTATAGCCCCACTAGTCCCCACTTCCCTTTAAGAAAAGTGGGGTATAATAACATTTTGTTACGCAACAACGAGTCCCGGGAAGCGACGCAACGGAAAAAAAGTGTTACCGGATGTGACGCAACGGGACTTAACGCAACGGGATGTGGCGCAACGGGGCAAAAAAATGTGTTACGAGACGCGTGGTTATAGGACACGACGCTATGTTGCAGACAAGGTGATTACAATATATACCCCAATTCACTTTGTGAAAGTGGAGCATAATAAATCAATTTAGTCCTTACTATTTTTGCAGTGTTGAGATGACAGGCTCCAACCAACGTCTGTGACTTCTGACTCCATCCCACGTCTTAGACTTCATGTAATAAAGAAAACAAATGGTTAATAAAAAATGAATCAATCTTGTCCTTACCAATTTGTAGTAGTGGGATGACAGGCTCCATCCAACGTCCGACTTCTGACAGCATGCCATGTCTGTGACTTTTGACTCCATCCAACGACTGTAACGCGATGTGGGAAAAATGTGTTACGGGGCGTAACGAAACAAAAATGTGTACGCAATGCGACGCGATGTTACGGACAACGTGATTCCTTTATAGCCCCACTAGTCCCCACTTCCCTTTAAGAAAAGTGGGGTATAATAACATTTTGTTACTCAACAACCAGTCCCGGGAAGCGACGCAACGGAAAAAAAGTGTTACCGGATGTGACGCAACGGGAGTTAACGCAACGGGATGTGGCGCAAAGGGGCAAAAAAATGTGTTACGAGACGCGTGGTTATAGGACACGACGCTATGTTGCAGACAAGGTGATTACAATATATACCCCACTTCATTTTGTGAAAGTGGAGCATAATAAATCAATCTAGTCCTTACTATTTTTGCAGTGTTGAGATGACAGGCTCCAACCAACGTCTGTGACTTCTGACTCCATCCCACGTCTTTGACTTCATGTAAAAAAGAAAACAAATGGTTAATAAAAAATTAATCGATCTTGTCCTTACCAATTTGCAGTAGTGGGATGACAGGCTCTATTCAACGTCCGACTTCTGACAGCATGCCATGTCTGTGACTGCTGACTCCATCCAACGACTGTAACGCGATGTGGCAAAAATGTGTTACGGGGCGCAACGAAACAAAAATGTGTACGCGATGCGACGCGATGTTACCGACAACGTGATTCCTTTATAGCCCCACTAGACCCCACTTCCCTTTAAGAAAAGTGGGGTATAATAACATTTTGTTACGCAACAACGAGTCCCGGAAAGCGACGCAACGGAAAAAAAGTGTTACCGGATGTGACGCAACGGGATTTAACGCAACGGGATGTGGCGCAACTGGACAAAACAAATGTGTTACGAGACGCGTGGTTATAGGACACGACGCTATGTTGCAGACAAGGTGATTACAATATATACCCCACTTCACTTTGTGAAAGTGGAGCATAATAAATCAATCTAATCCTTACTATTTTTGCAGTGTTGAGATGACAGGCTCCAACCAGCGTCTGTGACTTCTGACTCCATCATTGGCTCCAACAACTGTGACATAAGGTCCATCCGATGACTGACATAAAACTCCATTCAATTTCTGTGTCTTGTGACTCCATCCTACGTCTGTGAATTCAAAAATAGACAAGCTAATTACCTGAATGTAAACATTGAAAGTAAACTAAAGGAAACATGTAGGTCTATGTAATTAAAATTGACCCTAAGCCCCCAATTAAAGACATGTTACGGACAACATGATTGTAGCCCTTCTAGCCCCAACTTCACTTATGACTCCATCCTACGTCTGTGACTTGTGACTCCATCCGACGTCTGTGACTTGTGACTCCATCATACGTCTGCGACTTGTGACTCCATCCTACGTCTGTGACTTGTGACTCCATCCAACGTCTGTGAATTGTGACTCCATCCTAAGGCTGTGACTTGTGACTCCATCCAACGTCTGAGACTTGTGACTCCATCCTACGTCTGTGACTTGTGACTCCATCCTACGTCTGCGACTTGTGACTCCATCCAACGTCTGTGACTTGTGACTCCATCCTACGTCTGTGACTTGTGACTCCATCTTGCGTATTTGACTTGTGTCTCCATCCTACGTCTGTGACTTGTGACTCCATCCAACGTCTGTGAATTGTGACTCCATCCTACGGCTGTGACTTGTGACTCCATCCAACGTCTGAGACTTGTGACTCCATCCTACGTCTGCGACTTGTGACTCCATCCTACGTCTGCGACTTGTGACTCCATCCTACATCTGTGACTTGTGACTCCATCCTACGTCGGTGACTTGTGACTCCATCTTGCGTATTTGACTTGTGACTCAATCCTACGTCTGCGACTTGTGACTCCATCCTACGTCTGCGAATTGTGACTCCATCCAACGTCTGTGACTTGTGACTCCATCCTACGTCTGTGACTTGTGACTCCATCTTGCGTATTTGACTTGTGACTCCATCCAACGTCTGTGACTTGTGACTCCATCCTACGTCTGTGAATTCAAAAATAGACAATCTAAATACCTGAATGTAAACCTTGAAAGTAAACTGAAGGAAACAGGTAGGTCTGTGTAATTAAAATTGACCTAGTTGTGTTGTGTTTTATTTATAACCTTATGTAAAACTGATCCAACAAGGGGCCCTAAGCCTCATGTGGACGCTCTACTGGCTAAAGTTAAAGCTTATGTAAAAATGATACAACCAGAACATGGCTAAACATCGGATCGAAAATGAAGGCCCTATCGTTTTAACGAGGTAAAAGTTAATGGACGGACCGGACCGACAGACGACGGATGATGGAAACTCGCCATCCCATAAGCTCTGCTGGCCATTAAAGCTCAAAAGAAATAATAAAAAAATAATGATAATTAAAAAAACAAAAAAACACACTATAAAACTAGATGGGTGTTCCGCAGAACACGTGTGTCACCTGTCAGAGCTTTGTCAGTATAACAAGGTCTACTGGACCCAGATAAATGACCTCGACAAACTGGCCTGAGTGAAGAGAAAAATAGTATTTTTAATGACCTTCAGTGTGACCTTGACCTTTTTATTTTAGTATGGCCATGTCTATATTGTCATGACAAGTATACTCAGCTGCAAAAGAAAGTAGCCACTTTGAAAGTTTTACTGTACACCCTATCTTCTTTATCAAGCAACATTCCCTTAATGATTTAACCTATTGAAAAACAAAGGACAACATGAGATTGGCAATGGAATGATAAAAACTTTGGTACCAAACATGGCATATTCATTTTGGAATTTGTCAGTTAATTCTAAAAAGACTTTATACAATTAAATCTAAAGAAAACTCAGTGGCTACTTTCTTTTGCAGCTGAGTATATATATTGAAAGTTTGATGAAGAAATATCAAGAAATGAGAAAGTTATAGTCAATGTTAAGTTTTCTTGTATTTAACCTATATAATGACCTTCAGTATGACCATGACCTTATATTTTAGTATGATCATGTTGATATTGTCCTGATGAGTACATATTGAAATTTTGAAGAAGAAATATCAAGAAATGAGAAAGTTATAGCCAACGTTATATTTTTGTGAAGAAAAAAATGAGTATTTAACCCATATAATAACCTTTAGTGTGACCTTGACCTTTATATTTTAGTATGCTCATGTCGATGTTGTCCTGCTGAGTACATATTGAGAGTTTGATGAAGAAATATCAAAAAATTTAGAAAGTTATAGCCAATGTTAAGATTTAGTGACGGACTGACGGACTGACGGACGACAATTTCTTTCGAAAAGGCGACACAAAACTTTTTAATACAAAATCCTGATTTTTTTTTAAAAATAAAATGAGAATGCGCGAAGAACATTTTAAATGGAAACTTGGAGTGCAGAACTTGATTTTCACACTTTCATGTTTTTAAAGCGCAAATTTAAATTATTCATACAATTAATACAAGTTTATCCGTTGTTTGATAGTTATAGAAAATAATAAATTAGAATAGTAATTTGATTAGAAAGATTTGGTTTAGTTTCTGCCACAACTGTTGTTTTTTAATGGAAGTGCACTTACTTTTCTACACAGATGCGTCCTAAATGCAAATACAAAGTCAACTCTTTTACAAATTATAATCATCGTGCACAGCAGCAGCTGTTATATTACGTGGTACCACAAACAAGGAGTTGCTATTTCCTCAGTTAGGCTAACCAATTAAAGAAATCACAGATATTGCTGCATTACGCATGTCGTTATGCCACTGAAAGAACTAATTATGTCCTTATGTGTTAACTGTATATTCAATCAGTGCATTACATGGATGACCTCCACTGATTCGACACTTGTATAAGATTCCTCTGACTTAGGGAGCGTAACAGGAAAAAGAAAGTCCAGACTCTATTGTACCTCATAATAATTTTAGCATGTCCTATTAGTTTTATAGCGGAAGGACTATAAATCTAGAACCACACACACAGCGTAACATGACCAATTCGGGAAATAGCTGATGAACTGTGAACGTAAAGCTGTTACATCATGAACTTTTGGTTTTAATGGAAAATCCGTAGATTGTACACTTAGATTTGGCAGGCCTGTTTTTCGAACAGTCGAGCTTAAAATGAAAACTCCAAATTTTATTGCAAGCAAATTTAGTCAAAATCATACTGGATTAATAGACTAAGGTGATAATTGTTATGCTTGACTTCTAGACTGCCGTGTGTCCCTTTAATCCATCTAATCACAATTTTGAGTTCCGTTGGAGCCCAGGGATTATTGGAACCAACATTTCTGAATTCACCTATAGCTTTTGAGACCTGATACTGTGTTGAGGAACCTCATAGCCAGAATTAATTGAACTAGGACAAAAAAAAGCTTATATGCACAACTCGAGGTGAAGTTAGACGCATACACCTGGGTGATTGATTACACCATAAAGCCCTCTTATTCTTTGAATAGTTGAAAAGATTAAAACTAGTCAGTTATGTGGTACAAGCTTCCAAGGATACAACTAAGACCCAAGGTTGGTTCTGCAAAGAAAACTATATCCTTGCCCATTAAATAAAACTATTTGATCTGTATAATACATATATTTTGTACAACTAATTATTATTATGCAAAACTGGATGGAATCCATTATGTGTTTGTAACATCAACTTTTAAAACTTTTGTTTCTTAAAGAAATAAACTCAACTTGCTCAGCCTATAAACATATCTTTTGCCTTTACATGTTATGCATTTTATGTATAAATACTACACTAAAATAATGCCACATACCTTTTTATAAGCAGAATTTGTTCACCTCAGTATCACTATATAGATCAAGAGTCCAAACAGACACATCTGTTCCATTCTGAGTATTTCAGCAGTATGATCAGAGATGCAAGATTAAAAAAGGATTAAACTGAAAAGCAGTTCACTCAACAGTTAAAACTAACCAATCAATGATAGTTTTTCCAGTCACAACAGTTGACCATTTCCCAAGTAAGGCGAAAAACAGGTGTCTAAAAATATTCAAAAAGGATTAGTTCCTTAATACAACTGTAATTGTTAAGAAAACTGAAAAGTAGTTCACTCTAACAATGACTTCAATATAAGCCTTTTAGTTCACTCAAACAGCCAACTGATCAGTAATGTATCCAGCTTGGAAAAATAATTTTTTAAGTTATCCAATATGGAACATATTTATGTTTTCATTATTTACTTGTACTGCAGTTATTTTAAAATACATGTGTAGCTTCAAGCAATTTGAAAAACATGAAATTCTCTTCAGTACTTTTAAAATTATATTGCTATGAGACACAGTTTTGACCTTTGATCAATAAGTGTGAATTTGACCTCCTGATTTGTGCACAGGACAGGTCCTTCTCGTCATGTGGAGTTTTATTAAAATCCCTTAAAGGGAGTACATCAGGATTTTCATGGGGGTCTAGGTGTCAGACTAAAAAAATACAAATATTAATATTTTCTATTCTACATGGCCAAAACATAATGAATGAGTATACAAATGACCCCTTATTTGCAAAGAAATTGATTCTGCACAGTAATATGTGCTATCCTGGGTTACGCACCAGGGTTAATTTCAGCATTTTACGTCCGATTCCGTCCTAGCTATGTGGTGTTTTCAAAGTTTAGACATTAACAAAATGGTTCTAACATCATTGATATGAGTGTTTTATCATGAAATGGAACATTTTTATAATTTAAGATGTTAGAAAAATCCTGATATACTCCCCTGATGTAGTTTAGGTGTTATGAGGGACACAGTTTTGACTCATATGACCTTGACCTTCAAGTGTGACACTGACCTTGAGTTACAGACCTGATTCTTTCACTACAATTTTTTTATCATGCTAAACATATCTTTGTAGTTTAATCAGAATCTATTCAGTAGTTTAGCAGTTACACACAATTGTGGTGCTTGAGTCCTGAAAAAACAAAATATAGCATTTTTAAAAATAAATTAAGGGCATCAACTGTGCTGTTTGTCCGATATGTCTTAGTTATCAAACATATCTGAGCTTTTTATAATAATAACAACCTGCCGTATATTGGACAAAATCTGACAAAAATGAAGGACCTAGAGCGCTAACGAATCAAAATATAACATTTTTCAATACACCAAGGGCCATAACTGTGGTGTTACTAATCTGATCGATCAGCCATTTTCAAACTTGTCCACACAAATTCATCAATATCAACAATCTGGCCCAGTTTGTTAAAGATCAAATATAAACAGAACATGGATATTTTTCATAAATCAAGGACTATAACTCCTGTGTTATTAATTCAATCTAGCTGGTATTCAGCTTGTCTGAGCTTCCATAATATTAACAAACTGGCCAAGTTTGATAAAGATCAAATACAAAACAAAGGTGCAATGTTCGCAAGGTGGAATATGACATTTTTCAGTAAAACAAGTGCCACAACGCTGGTATTGCTATTTCGATCTGGCTGGTTTTAAAACTTGTTTGAGCTTTTATTCATAATAAAGACAGGTGACAAAGTTTGGCAAAAATTAAATCCAAAATAAAAGTGCTAGAGTGTTCACAAGGCACAAACGCCTTTTTCAAAATAATCAACTCGAATTGATATAAACAATCTGGCTAAGTTTTGATAAAGATCAAACACAAAATGAATTTGCTAGTGTTCACAAAGCAGAATACCGGTATGGCATTAACAACAGACGGATGACGGACGAGGGACAGACGACCGTTAAATCGGCATCCCATAAAAGCTTAAATGTTAGACTTTGGACGGATAGATATACAGTCAGGCAGTCTTAGACAGACAGACAGACAGACAGACGGGTAAATATATATGCTCACTCCACATTCGTAGTGGTTCATAAAAATAGTCAGTCTAATAGTTTTGTTTTCTAACTTCCTATATAGCCCCACAATACCAACAATCTGGCAGTTTGGTAAAAATCAGATGAAGTAAAAGGACACAAATTATTGCCCCTTATATAATGTTGTATCAAGCAATCTGGAAAGTTGAATCATAAAGATTCTCTGATCAATGTTCGAGTAACGCTCCAGAAATATGTTAAGTATGTTGTTTCAATATAAATAAAAAAGTTCAATATATCAAAATAACCACAAGGTCACTAGGTTATGTGTACTGTGAATTATCTGCCACATTTCTTATATTGATGTGTTTATTGTCATCCCTTACCAAAATGATTTTGTTTCAACAACATTGCTGCAATGTTACAGAGTTTTTTGCATATATATATTGTTGCGGCTAGCGGCAATTACATCTCTGGCGATTTTCTTGCAACATATAAAATGTTGTAAAGTATAAAATGTTGTAAAACTTGTAAAAGTTGTAAACGCATGATTAAGAGACACGTGCCTCTATCATGAATCATTAGAGTGAAGGGAGAGACACATGCCTCCATCATGAATCATCAGAGTGAAGGGAGAGACACATGCCTCCATCATGAATCATCAAAGTGAAGGGAGAGACACAGGCCTCAATCATGAATCATCAGAGTGAAGGGAGAGACACTTGCCTCTATCATGAATCATCAGAGTGAAGAGAGAGACACATGCCTTCGTCATGAATCATCAGAGTGAAGGGAGAGACACATGCCTCCATCATGAATCATCAGAGTGAAGGCACCCGTTACCAAAATACAAGGCTTGTGGCGACGATACCCGTTACCAGAATACAAGGCTTGTGGCGACGACATCCGTTACCAAAATACAAGGCTTGTGGCGACGACACCCTTTACCAAAATACAAGGCTTGTGGCGACGATACCCGTTACCAAAATACAAGGCGTGGCGCGACAATGTGTGGCAATACAGCAGCAAAGTTGCAGCAACGTTCCGGCGACATGTTATAGCAACATTCCGGAGACATATTACGGCAACATTTCGGCAACATGTTACAGCAACGTTGCCACAATACCCCTTTTCGTATGCAAATTAGTTTCTGGCGACATTTCTGAAAGATTTTCTAACAACGTTGATGCAATATTGAAAAATATCTCGTCGCCACAAGCCTTGTATTTTCGTAACGGGTGTCGTCCCACAAGCCTTGCATTTTGGTAGCGGATTGCGTCGGCACAAGCCTTGTATTTTGGTAACGGATGTCGTCGCCACAAGCCTTGTATTTTGGTAACGGGTGTCGTCGCCACAAGCCTTGTATTTTGGTAACGGATGTCATTTTCAGACGAACGAAGAATTATCCAAATAGCTCAGGTGAGCTGAGCCATGATGTCAATATTGTGTTGAGAACCTCAAAATCATTTTCCGAGAAAGTTGAAGAATGGTAACAAGTTCATCAGGGGCGTAGCTCACTTGAATGATTATTTAAGTGCCGTGCTTGAGACAATTTTTTACTAGGAGGTATGCGTGTTGTTGTTTTTCACCGACTTGAATCTGCGTGTTCACGATAACAAAGGCAAGAGCTGTCGGACAACAGCGAGCTCGATTTGAGGCCTTTTAAATGCCTGGAAAAAAGAAACAAGAGGGCCAAAATGGCCCGGAATATTATGGCCCTGAATCGCTCAACATGATGGGCTTCACAAATAGTAAGACAAAGCGTTATATTTAGTAGCAGTGACCTTGACCTTGACCCAGTGACTTCATATGCAATCCCAAGCTTCGTTTCCGTATCAGATTTTTAATAACTGATTCATTACAAAAGTTACTGCCCCAATTTATTTTCTGATTTTAGAAACATTGACCTTGACCCAATTGACATCAAATGCAAACATCAATCTTTCTTTCCATATAAGCTACATTCACAGCAAGTCTCGTTGCAATATCTCATTCCTGACTAAAGTTATTGAGCAGAAACCATTTTTTTTACTAACAGTGACCTTGCCCTTGATCCCAGTGACCAAGCTTCCTTTCCATATAAGCTACCCACGCAGCAAGTTTCTTTTCAGTATCTTATTCCTAACTAAAGTCATTGCTCGGAAACCATTTTTTCTATTTTAGTAACAGCAACCTTAACCTTGATGCCAGTGACCTCAAATGCAATTCAAAGCTTCCTTTCCATAGAAGCACAGAGCAAGTTTGCTTCAAATATTTACTTAAGTTATTGAGCGGATATCATTTTTCTAGTTTTAATAACAGTGACCATGACCCCAGTGACCTCAAATGCAAACCCACGCTTTCTTCCCATATGAGCTATATACACAGCAATATCTCATGCTATCAAAAATTATGGAGTGGAAACCATTTTTCTATTTTTAGTATCAGTGACCTTTACCTTGGGCCTAGTGACCGCATATGCAATACAAGCTTCCTTTCCATAATATTATAACCTCCAACACAGCAAGCTTCATCACAATATCTCATTCCTAACAAAAGTTATTACCGGGAAACATTATTTTTTTTTTTAGTTACAACAACCTTGACTTTGGCCCCAGTGACCTCAAATGAAATCCTAATTTCCATTCCATATAAGCTACATACACAGCAAGTTTCGTCATAATATTTCAATCCTAACAAAAGTTATCGGGCGGAAACCATGTTTCTATTTTCAATAACAGCAACCATGACCTTGACCCCAGTGACCTCAAATGCAATCCCAAGCTTCATTCCATATTAAGCTACATACAAATCAAGTTCTGTTGCCTTATCTCATTCCTAACAATTAAAATGTATTAAGAAGAAACTATTTCTCTGTTTTTAGTAACAGCGACTTCGACCTGCAATCCCACGTCTACTTTCCGTATGAGCTACCTACATAGCACGTGCCATCGCAATATATTATTCCTAACAAAAGGTATTGAGAGGAAATCACTTTTCTATTTAAGGAACAGCAAAATATCCATATACACACTTAAGACCCCTGGGGCTTGACCGGTTTTGAACCAGTGGACTTCATTTGCACACACTTGATAGTACAGGGGTTGGAGATCATTAATTAAGACTAGAAGGACTTAAAGGTCCGGGTTTTTTATTTAACCAACACCAATGTCAATCCCAAGAGATATTAAATTATGTCATTAACAGTGGGTGATGCATATCAAAGCGGAGACCGGACGTGACCATACTTTTGTCCACAGTAGAACACAGTGACCCGAAAATTTTCACATGAGACCGGGTTTGAATGCAGAGCTGGCTTTGAAATCGAAAACATTCCGGTGAAGTTTGGTGAAAGTTCTGCGAGAAAGAAGCACGATACGCATGTCATTGCGCAGACTGGACGTGGCAGGAATTTCATCGAAAGCAGGTCACAGTGACCCAAAATTGTACATGTGATGTTGGATCCATATAATGAACATTCTGGTGCAGATTGGTCAATATCAAGCAAGTAATGAAGGAGATATTAAGATATTCAAATCTGACACACGGACGGACAGATGAATAAACAGATGAACTGACACATACACCCGAACAAAACTGTGATCATAAAGTCGAGATGTAAACGGGATCAACAATAAACTGTTGACATCTTTTCAGCAGTTCTTGATAAAATTGAAACCCAGCTCTATATTCTTTGTTTATAATGACGTGATGTATGTTTAAAACGAATATCGATATCAGAGCCATCCCTGCATTCAAACCCAGCTCTGCATTCAAAATGCCTTGTTGTATGTTTATAACGAATATCGATGTCAGAGCCAGCTCAAAATTCAAACCCAGCTCTGTATTCAAAATGCCTTGTTATATGCTTAAAACGAATATCAATCTCAGAGCCAGCTCAGTATTCCAACCCATCTCGATATTCAAAATGACTTGGTATATGTTTAAAACGAATATCGATCTCAGAGCCAGCTCTGTATTCAAACCCAGCTACACATTCATAATGCCTTGGTGTAAGTTTAAAACGAATATCGATTTCAAAGTCAGCTCTGCATTCAAACCCAGCTCTGCATTCAAAATGCCTTCTTGTATGTTTATAACGAATATCGATCTCAGAGTCAGCTCGAAATTCAAACCAGGTCTGCATTCATAATGCCTTGGTGTACGTTTACAACGAATATCGATCTCAGATTCAGCTCGAAATTCAAACCCACCTCTGTATTCAGTATGCCGTCTTATAAGTTTACCCGAATATCGATCTCAGAGCCATCTCTGTACTCAAACCAAGCTCTGCATTCATAATGCCTAGGTGTACGTTAAAAACGAATATCGATCTCAGAGCCAGCTCGAAATTCAAACCCAGCTCTGTATTCAGTATGCCTTCTTATAAGTTTAACCGAATATCGATCTACGATCTAGCTCGACATTTGAAAACCCAGTTCGATACTGAATGTCGATTTACGATCTTCGATCTCGCACAACTTCACACAGCTTATTATTTCTCATTTCAGAAACTTGATCCCGAACCCTTCACGCATGTGTACACAATTATCAACACTGGGTGACATCAGCGCATCCGGCAAACAACTGGACAGAAAATTAACTGGTCAATATCAGGAAAATGCATTATAGCACCCCTCCCACCACCCCCCCCCCCCCCCCCCCCCCCACCCCCCACACACAAATACCTCAATAAAATAAAACACTAAGTTGAACCCTAAATAACATAAAACATTATAGTATTGATTTTATCAAAAGATGTACCGCGATTTATCTAGACATGGACGGGAAATAAACGGACGTTTGATTTGGCCTCAATGTTGAAGTAGTTACATACATGTATACTCAGACGCTTTATAAACTCCTTACTATATAAGACGCGACGTCTGATGTTCGCCTATATTTGATAATTTAAGTACTTTCTATTGAAAATCGTCTTTGATTGTTTGTTGGAATCTCGACTTATCAAGTGAGAAAGTGTCGATTCTTACGAATGGTACAGTAATGGTTTTACACAGGAATAAAGTGAATTAGTGGAGTGCATGGTCCAGTGGTAGAGCGCCGAACTCCTGATCGAGAGGTCGTGGGTTCGATCCTCCGTCGCGGCCACGTTATTTATCCTTGAGCAAGATAATTAATCCACATTGCTTAGTACTGGTTCTACCCAGGAAGCCATCGAGAGTGATTAATATAAGTTGCAAGAACTTGTTTCGCAATCGATGTAAAATAAATATGTTTAAACACAGGAATAAGTGGGTGGTCTGCCTTCAACACAAACAATCGACCGTCATATATAGCCTAAAATGTGCTGACATATGACATTACACACCAAACAAACAAACATACACCACAAAACCGGTCTTCCAAACTATTTCAATGTGTAGAGGTCATACAAGTATGCATGTGTGCCGTTCAACAGTATATATTTATTAACGCATACTTAAAATACATGCTCTTATTAAATTATAAAAATAAAACAATTTGATAAAACTGTATGCGTACAAATGAACATGGTTTATTATTTCGTGTAATAAAAGATAAAACAGCCAAAATCTGCGAAAGTTCTTTTCTAGATGCCTTATTCCAAATTATGCTAAATTGCAGAATTTGCAATAATAGAATGAATAAAAAGTATTTTCTTGGTAATTTAATTGTTTTGTTTGATTTATCCAGATTTATTTTGTTCGTAAATGTTGTTTGTATAGTTAGATACTCACTATACCATGTGACGTTTTTTCTGAAGTATTTTTCCACATAGCATACTGCGGTCCTATATGAAGTCTCCGAGTCCGCCTACTATGGTGCTAGCAGTTACAAACTTTAATATGTTAAATAATTTAAACTATTAAGTACAAATCGATTGGACGTGAACAAATTGCTAAAGAAAACAGGCATTTATTGCAATATTCGCGTTCTGGGTCAGTTTGGTTAAGATTGGGATGAAGTTAATTAATCTAGTTAGTGAAATCAGATTAAGTATCCTTTAAAAGGAGCTTTCGAAATTACAGTTAAATAAGTCTAGAAATGTAATTGTTGAATTCGGGTAAACTGACCTTTCCTTGAACATAACGAAGAATACCCCTACAAACGCATACTCGGAGCTCCTTTGATTTCTAAAGAAATCATCACTCGTGTTCATACTCGGAGCTCCTTTGATTTCTTCAGAAATCATCACTCGTGTTCATACTCGGAGCTCCTTTGATTTCTACATAAACCATTATATAATATGACGACCCCTTTCAACCTTCCAATTACCCTGGTATATCTACTACTCTGTGCCTTGCCTTTCCAAGTTATTTAATATTAAATAGTATATTAAATAATAGGTTACAACTTTGTAATTCTATTCTATTATATTACGCCAACACACAATATATATAATGCTGTAGCGTGATAAATTTACTCGTTTGAAGTATTTATTATGTGGATGCAATTATAATCTTTTGGAAACAATGATTAAATAATCTCAAAAAAGGATTTAAAACGTATTAAGTTTTCCCAACTGATGTACTATATTTTGTATTTGAGTTCAACCCTCATATGACTCTGTCAACGTCAAAGAAAGTAGGGCGAACGGTTAGGTCACGTGATTATTCAAAAAGTTATGACGATGTTTATTATAAATCATTGTGCGTGATCTGCAAAGATAAAATATTAAATAATTTCAATTATATTAAATAATTTCAATTTTTATTTCTAAGAGTTATTTTTTTTTAGTAATTTCTGCTATCGAGCTTCGGTTTGAAATGTTTGCATATGCGTTTCGATTGAGGAGACCTATGTACGTATTATTTTTGTAGTAAAATAATCCGGATTAAAACTAAATTGTTTTCATGCATTATTTCAAATCTTGCAACATCTAATTTGCAGATATTCTGAAAATGATATTTACACAAGAAATAAATAAGTTTCAGGCAAACTTATTCCAATTTAACAGGTTTTACCAAAATCGTGTAATTGAGTAGTTAGCTGAGATGTATGTGAGTGCAAGGAACGATAACTCTGCGTGGAGATACAAGGAACGATAACTCGGCGTGGAGATTGAAGCGCACCGCGGTGTATCCCAGCGATCTATCTTTAGGATAGATCTGCGGGGAGCCAGAATGTCACACACAAATTATGGCGAGCTGTCTCTTGGTCAGTCTGTTGGTCGTTCGGTCGGTCAGTTATCTGTTATAATAAATGGACCCGTATTTATCTCTTATGTGGTCGTATATATAATCAATCTCGTTATTATCTCCATGTATACACATTGCAACATACATCTGCCTAATCTGCAAAATTGCCGGGAAATAACAATGGACACTGCCGAGATATAAACGGGCGATTTTTAATTCTTGGATGAAGGCATTTACTGGGAAATAACTGGACTATGTTTATTTGGAATGGCATCAGTTGTATTTCTTCAATTTCAACTCTTTCAACTTAAAGGTGTCCCAGTGGATAGCACCTTCGATTATATTTGAATGCGGAGATGATTGTTACTTCGATGTGTCCTAAAATTCCCAAAGCATTGTCGGATAGGGTCGTTATAATAATAATAATAATAATAATAATAATAATAATAATAATAATATTTATTTACAGCAAACGAACATACTCACTTAAGGATAGAGTTAATGATTATAAGATAATGATGTCCTAAGATGTCATAAAATACAAATTTATAAAAGAAAACAGGCACATAATTATATACATCAGTTATTGCACTGTAAATAAATATCGTCGACAGAAACGTCACCAAACCTATCGTGTTAGTAGTTTATGCAATTAAAATGGCCCATACGCTTATTTAAAATTAACGCAGAATGTCTGTGTTTAGGCAACATTCAAGCTAATCTCACACGAGACTATATAAATTCCAGATACATATAATTTTATGTTTTCTGAATACGACGACAATGACCTTTTATTATATCGGAATATTTCCTTCGTGGAATTTGAAGAATCTTTTCGATAGCAAAAGTATGGCCTGGTTCCCGTATTTCTATGTATCCTATCCCTCTCTCTGGTGCGGCTCTAAATCACCTCAAATATGTTTATGCAATTCAATTCCATTTCAACTCTGGTTATCGCATGTCTAATCAATATGGCTTATTTTAAAGAATCACCCGCATAGGAAAAAAGTATAAAGTTATATCACATGGAACTGCTTGTATTCCGTATAATATACCCATTACGTATTTCCTTTTATTATATAACCTATAAATAGACGCGTTTTCATTGGCTAAAAAGTAATTTTTTAGAAAAAATATCTAGCGATATTGACCTGTTATTTTAATATTGACCTGTTTTTTTGATATTGACCTGTTTTATATAATTGTTTTTTTGATATTGACCTGTTTTATATAATTGTAAATTGAGGGTTATATAATAAAACAGTTATGGACTTTTCAGCTGTTATACATGATGTTGATATGTACCAAAAAATCATTATTGACCTCGGCTATCGCCTCGGTCAATAATGATTTTTTGGTGCATATCACATCATGTATAACAGCTGAAAAGTCCATAATTGTATAATATTAACCATGTGTAATACAAGGCGACCGAATCAAGTGCAGTGTCAGTACGTTCGTCTAGTCAATGTCCCGGAACACCCGTTTAGTCCGTGGAGTCCGTGGACATAGCACTGAATTGGCGATGTTGTGAGGGTAAAGCCTGGTACACACGGTAAGATTATCTCATAGGACAAATCTTATAAGTCAAATCTGATACAATCTATCTTATGAGATTGCCTGAACACACGCTGAGATTAATTTTACGGGATTTTCTGGTGACCTTTAAATAAGTGCATACTGGATCTTTCCAGAATGTAAACGAATGAAAGCGCCTTGTCATACATCTTTCTTGTGGTATTCTTTGTGCGTGACTGTCCACAAAACTTCCTCTTCCTCATAATATCCCAGCAATTCATCAATTTTATCATTCGTCCAGTTTCTTGCCATGTTGCTATGTATGAGCTAAAATACCCGCGTGTACAAATCTACAATGCATGTAGCCCCTATTCTGCGAAATGTATGTCAAATCTGGAACGCAGTGCACTTTGGCCACAGTGTCACCATGTGTGGTTGGATGGCGGTGCTTTTGATATTTTCTTATGGAAATAGAGCATGTTCTATTTCTGGAAGACATCTTTCAGGCCATCAATTGTGTCTTAAGCCCCTGTACACACGATGCAATTTGTCTCACAAGACATATCTTATAAGATAAATCTTACCGTGTGTACAGGGCCTAACAGTCCGCCGTATGTAGATTCACCACAATCAATAATGTTTAGTTTCTTGTCGTTTTTGAGCCATGTGATTAAAAGGATCTGACACTCGTTGTCATTTCATACAAAATTTTATTAAACTCTTCCAGGAATTTGTTATTAAGCTCGCCGGAGGCTCGCTTAATAACACATTCCTGAACTCGTTTAATACAATTTTGTATGAAATGACAACTCATGTCAGATCCTCTATATAGCATTATATAGTCATAGCAACAAATAAAATCACAGCGTTAGATAAAATCAAAACCAGGACATATGTACCTTTCATTACAGCATCATATATACATATCGGTGAAAGGTACACATGTCCTGTGTAATGCATCCCAAATATTATATACACATCTATATTTTCTATTTTGAGAAAAGAAATATTTTTCTACATGACTCTATGCACATTTGACTCCATGGTTACCATTTGAACACACCTGATACAGGGTCATTAGCTTGTGCTTCCTGCTTTTTATCACATGGAACTGCTTGTATTCCGTATAATATACCCATTACGTATTTCCTTATATTAACACCATGTGTAATACAAGGCGACCGACTCAAGTGCAGTGTCAGTACGTTCGTCTAGTCAATGTCCCGGAACACCCGTTTAGTCCGTGGAGTCCGTGGATATAGCACTGAATCGGCGATGTTGTGAGGGTAACAGTCCGCCGTATGTAGATCCACCACAAGCAATAATGTGTAGTTCCTTGTCGTTTTTGAGCCATGTGATAAAAAGGATCTGACACTCGTTGTCATTTCCGCTCCCACCTGCCCTATCCACAAATGGATCTCATTTGAAAAAAAACTTGATTATAGTAAGGGCTGCTTAAGTAATGTTGGTTCCTGTACCCCTGGGCTCCCATGGAACCCAAATTCTGATAGCCCTTAAAATATGTCTGTTTCACATCAAATTTTGCGTGTAAGCTGTGTTTACAGGTCTATATCTCTTACATTTCTTGTCCTAGCTGAACTAAATTTTGGAATTTATTTCCTTATAGTATGTTGTAAAGGGTTGGATAAGTAATTTTGTCTTCTGCAAATTCTGGGCTCCCATGGAATCCAAATTGTGATGGCCCATAAAATGTGCAATAAAGGCAGATCTAGGTTTGCATGTAAGCATGTATATATCTATAATTTTGGTTTGGGATTTGTTATAGCATTATGTATCTTATTACTTCACCCATATTGGGGTATGGGCTCCCTCCTCCGCCCCACCCCCTCCCTACCCCACGCCCCCACTCCCCCCCACACTTGAAACTTTTTTTTTTTTACATATTTCTGTGTTGTTTTAGTCAATTCTTAGACATATATGTTGCAACCCTCCCCGCCCCCCCGCGCCTCTCACCCCCTCTCCCCTCCCACAAAAATTCTTACAAATATATGTTGCTGCCCCCTCCCCCCACCCAACCCCCACCTTTCACCCCCTCCCCCCCACTTGAAACTTTTTTTTTTTTACATATTTCTTTGTTTTAGTCAATTCTTGCACATATATGTTGCCCCCTCCCACCCCAACCCACTCCCGCCTCTCATCCCTGCCCCCCTCCCCCACCCCAACCCCACCCCTCCCCCACCCCCACTTGAAACTTATTTTGTTTATTTAACATACTTCTGTGTTGTTTTAGTCAATTCTTACACATATATGTTGCAACCTTCACTGCCCCCCCCCCCCCCCCCCCCCCCCACCCCCCCTTGAAACTTTTTTTTTTTACCTATTTCTTTGTTGTTTTAGTCAATTCTTACACATATATGTTGCCCACTCCCCCAACACCAACCCACTGCCGCCTCTCCCCCCCGCTCGTCCCACACCCACTTTGAAACTTTTTTTTTTTACATATTTCTTTGTTGTTTTAGTCAATTCTTACACATATGATTATGTGGCCCCCTCCCCCCATCCCAACCCACTCCCGCCTCTCGCCCCCGCTCCAACCACACCCACTTGAAACTATTTTTTTTTACATATTTCTGTGTTGCTTTTGTCAATTCTTACACATATATTTTGCCCCCTCCCCGCACCCCCCACCTGCACCCCCACCCCGGCCTCTCACCCCCACCCCCCTCCCCACACTTGAAACTTTTTTTTAAGTCCAGACTCTATTGTGCCCATCGCGTCAGGTATACCTTGACGTGTTCGTTGGCGGACGGACTATAAACCTTAGAATTACACACACACACACACGAAACGTTTTTTTTTACATATTTCTTTGCTGTTTTAGTCAATTCTTACACATATATGTTGCCCCCTCCCCCCGCGCCCCAACCCACTTCCCCCCCCCCCCCCCGCTCCTCAGCCCACCCCCACTTGAAACTTTTTTTTTTTTACATATTTCTGCGTTGCTTTTGTCAATTCTTACACATATATGTTGCCCCCTCCCCGCACCCCCACCTGCACCCCCACCCCGGCCTCTCAACCCCACCCCCCTCCCCACACTTGAAACTTTATTTTTTACATATTTCTTTGCTGTTTTAGTCCATTCTTACACATATATGTTGCCCCCTCCTCCCGCGCCTCAACCCACTTCCGCCTCTCCCCCCCCCCCGCTCCCCAGCCCACCCCCACTTGAAACTTTTTTTTTTTTACATATTTCTGCGTTGCTTTTGTCAATTCTTACACATATATGTTGCCTCCTCCCCCCGCGCCCCAACCCTTCCGCCTCTCCCCCCCGCTCCCCAGCCCACCCCCACTTGAAACTTTTGTCAATTCTTACACATATATGTCCCCCCCCCCCTACGGAGAAAAATGCGCATTCTTTATCTCTTGATATACATTCGTCATATATAAAACAAAGAAGGAAAAACAATGGTGCAATGTAACCTAAAGAGAGCTAAATGGGATAAATCGATCTCTCTTGGATACGTACTTAAAGTCGAATTTCAGATGAAAACTAGTAAGCAGAGCTCTGAAACAGACACTGCATGTGCTTTTATGTCGGTTTTGAGTATATTTAGTCAGTTTTCATGTCTAACAGCCGTAATTTCGAGTTTCAGCTTTTTGTGGGTCTTAAAATGGCGTGCCTGGGCTACTTCTTTAATTGAAGTTTAATTCTTTGGTATGGAAATGTAGGCTGCAGTTTGGGGAACATGTTTTCAAAACTTTATCTGCAAAAAAAAAAAGGTTTGGTAGGTTTGCCACCACTAAATATTACCCCTACCCCCCAAAAAATAGGATATTGTGAACAGTTTTAGACGGGTTTAACTTGTAAAATATTATTAATATGCATAAAAACACTGACTTTGTAGCGTACGGCTATTATCAATTTTGATTTTAGTGGAATTTGTGGCATGTTAGCGTGTATACTCAACTAAAAATAGATAATATGCACTAAATTGATGGAATTTTATTAAGAAAACATGTTTTGGTGTGCAAATCTAAATATTGTACATATGCAAAGTCCTACTGGTTACTAAAATCCATGTTTTATTGATGTTTATTGAATTATTTTGATAATTTATCACATTTGTCAAGTAATAGAGTGTTATTGGTTATACTATTGCCTCATTGGTGGGGTTGGCATGAGAGATGAACGGGAAAACATTGGAGATGAGATGTGATAACATAGTATTGAGATACACAATAATGTCCAGTTTTTTCCCGGCTGTGTCCAGTTATTTCCCGGCGGTTATTTTCCTGTAACAATGGTACCGCTCTGATTTAATAGAGTGTTATTGGTAACACTATTGCCTTATTAGTGAGGTTGGCATGAGAGATGAACGGGAAAACATTGGAGATGAGATATGATAACATATTATTGAGATACACAATAATGTCAATTTTTTCCCCGGTTGTGTCCAGTTATTTGCCGGCGGTTATTTTCCTGTAACAATGGTACCGCTCTGATTTAATAGAGTGTTATTGATTATACTATCGCCTCATTAATGAGGTTGACATGATGGATGAGCAGGAAAACATTGCAGTTGAGATATGATAACATATTACTGAGATACACAATACTGTCCAGTTTTTCCCCGGCTCAGTTCAGTTATTTGCCGGCGGTTATTTTCCTGTAACAATGGTACCGCTCTGATTTAATAGAGTGTTATTGGTTATACTATTGCCTAATTATGGAGGTTGGCTTGTGAGATGAACGGGAAAACATTGGAGATGAGATATGATAACATATTATTGAGATACACAATAATGTCTAGTTTTTTCAAGGCTGTGTCCAGTTATTTCCCGGCGGTTGTTTTCCTCTAACAATGGTGCCGCTCTCATTTAATAGAGTGTTATTGGTTATACTATTGCCTCATTAATGAGGTTGATATAAGGGATGAGCGAGAAAACATTGGAGATGAAATATGATAACATATTATTGAGATACACAATAATGTACTGTTTTTTCCTGGCTGTGTCCAGCTATTTGCCAGCGGTTATTTTCCTGTAACAGTGGTACCGCTCTGATTTAATAGTGTGTTATTGGTTATACAATTGCCTCATTAGTGAGGTTGTCATGAGAGATGAGCGGGAAAACATTGGCGATGAGATATGATAAGATATTATTGAGATACACAGTAATATCCAGTTTTTTGAGGCTGTGTCCAGTTATTTCCCGGCGGTTATTTTCCTGTAACAATTGTACCGCTCTGATTTAATAGAGTGTGATTGGTTATACTATTGCCTCATTAGTGAGGTTCTCATTAGAGATGAGCGGAAAAACATTGGAGATGAGATATGATAACATATTATTGAGATAAACAATAAAGTCCAGTTTTTCCCCGGCTGTGTCCAGTTATTTCCCTGCGGTTACTTTCCTCTAACAATGGTATCGCTCTGATTTAATAGCGTGTTATTGGTTATACTATTGCCTCATTAATGAGGCTGACATGAGGGATGTGCGGGAAACATCTGAGATGATATATGATAACACAATATTGAGATACACAATAATGTCCAGGTTTTTCACGGCTGTGTCCAGTTATTTGCTGTCGGTTATTTTCCTGTAACAAGGGTACCGCTCTGATTTAAGAGAGTGTTATTGGTTATACTATTGTCTCATTAATGAGGTTGACATGAGGGTTGAGCGGGAAAACATTGAAGATGAGATATGATAACATTATATTGAGATACACGCTGCCAAAATAAGATCTAAAGCAAATTATATCGAAAAAATGAAAAATCAACAAAATATTTCTTTAATCTAGAAAAAAAAAGGGGTAAACAAAAGCTTTCGTCAAAAAATAAAATGTGAAAACGGTGAAATCAAACGTGACATCACTTCAATCTTAAAGGAGCAAACAAACTTTTACAAAACCCTTTTTACCTCAGAAGGCATCGATATTAATTCGGCACGAACACTTTTATCAAATGCTGAAAAAACACTACAAATTGAGGATGTTGACAAACTTGAACAAAATCTCAAATTAGACGAAGTGGAGATTGCAGTTTTTAAATTTAAATTAAATAAATCTCCAGGAGAAGATGGAATAGTCTGTGAATGGTACCAAACTTTTTGGCACACAATTAAAAATGAATTAATGGAAGTAATAAATGAAATATTAGATGACTGTTTGTTATCTAATTCGCAGTGCAAAGGAATCCTCTCACTCATATACAAAAATGGGGAACGAGAAAACTTAAAAAATTGGCGACCTTTAACTTTGCTAAACGTCGACTACAAAATTATTGCAAAATGCTTATTATTCATACTAATCAAAAGGTTATGTTAACGGTCGCTACATCAGCGAGGCAAATCGATTCATTCAGGATTTAATAGATTATGCGGACTTCGAAAATATTGAAGGGATTATAATTTTTCTAGACCAAACAAAGGCTTTTGATAGAGTAGAGTGGGAATGGATTAAAGAATGCTTGGTTAAATTCGGATTTGGGGTCAATTTTATTAACTGGATTTATATGATGTTAAAATCGTCAAAGACAGCTATTCAAACAAACGGATTTGTTTCCGAATACTTTGATATCACAAGTTCTATAAAACAAGGATGTCCGGTCGCGCCGTTATTGTATATCATTCAAGCAGAAGCTATGGCATGTGCCATAATAAATGACAAATACATTAAAGGCATCCATCTGCCATCGCACGATAATAACCAGCTTGAAGCCAAACTAAACCAATATGTTGACGACACACAGTTATTTGCGAAAAACGAAAATTCATTACCACGCATATTTCACCAGCTAAACACATATGAACAGGCTTCCGGTGCAAAAATGAATACAGAGAAAACAACGGGTATTTTTATAGGCAGTCTTAAAAATAAAACGCCTACATTCAATAAGATTAACTGGACAAGTTCCTATGTTAAAACACTGGTGTATGCCATGGGTACGATATTGACGATAATGCGATTTGGTTAGACAAAATAAATATAATTAAAAACTGCCTACATATCTGGAAATCAAGAGACCTGACACTTGAATGAAAAATTCTAATACTTAAAACGTTTGTGCTGTCAAAAATAAATTTTGAATTAGAAATGCGAGGAATCCCAGACATATATGCAAAAGAGTTGGAAAAAATTATGCCTAATTTTGTGTGGAATGATAAGAAACCACTTGTATCAAAAGTAACAATGTGTCGTGATAAAGAACACGGAGGTCTTGATATGATAGACATTTATAAGGTCATTTTAAGCATGAAAATAAAAACAATCTATAAAATAATGAATGCTAAAACGGACCACTGGAATGCCATTGGAAAATACTATCTCAGATCGGTTGATCGACAATTCACACAAACATATTTTCTGTGCAAATGTTCTTCCATAGAGGGTTTGTGTATTAAAAGAAAAATATCTCAGTTCTACAAAAAGCATTAAATGCTTGTGTAGCGTATCGAAAGTTACACACGCCGAAAAATATTGAACAAGTTCGTATGCTTCCACTATTTGGAAATCATGAGATAACGTTTTTAAATAAACCTCTGTTCTTTAATACTTTTACAAGAAGCAATATAGTTTTATTTCAGGATATTTGGGATGACGCAAATTCTTCCTTTGTCTCAGAAAATAAAATTGTACAAAAGCTTAAATTTAAGCAAAACTGGATATCAGAATGGTCGAAACTCAAAAAAGCAATTCCCAGAAAGTATATAAATGCCATGATTATCCGGGAGTTTGTTCCAGAAGTACCTCCGATTCTTAATATAGCGGATATACACATCCTTAATTTCAAAAACGAAATTATACCACCAAACAAATTAAAGACCAAGCATATTTTAAAGGTCATTAACTCGAATAATGCGAAACTTAATACTGAAACAAATTGGGAGCAAAAGCTTTTTTTAAATAATGTCAAATGGAATCATGTTTGGGCAAATATTAAGCACTCATTAAGCTCTAGGAAGGCCAAACAATACCAGTGGAAGTTCTTACATAATGCTATTTTCACCGAACACAGGTTAAACATTATGCATCTGTCTAACGGTTTGTGCAATATATGCAAAAAAGATAGGGAGACTTTATGTCACCTATTTTTTGACTGTAAAATAATAAAACGGGTATGGGAAAACATAGAAATTATTATTAGAGATATACTAGAATTACTTGATTTTAATTCCGAAATCAATTTAAATTTCCCAGACATAGCTCTTGGATTTTATCACGTTCCGATTAAGTATAACATAGTGAATACAATAATATATGAAACCAAGTGGAATGTCTGGAAATTTAGAAATAGTTATAAATACGACGAAAGGGTGATATCCACTGACACTCTTTTTTCAAATATAATACATTCTGTGAAGGAACAAATCAAATGGCAAAATTCAAGAAAGGAAAATAATGCAGCAATTGAATATAAACGCTTGCTGTAGTTTTTTTTTTTTTTTTGTTTCCTTTCTTTTCGGATTGATTTCAAGGAATGAAAAATTCAATTCTTTTTATTCAACTGCTTTTCTCGTTGAGAGAAAAAGCGTTACGCAATGAATTGAAAGATATGGTACTGAAGCACTTGCTGTTCTATTCCTTGAATTTCGTTTTGTCAAGGGATAGAAAATCGGCAACGGCTGGATAATCACAATTTATTAATTTAATATGATGAGAATGAATATAATTGAGTGATTATAATAATCAATGAATTAATCATAAATATGTATATGTGTATATTTATGTACGGAGTATATGTATATGTATATACACATATAATGTGTATGTATATAATTATGTATG
>JAWPHD010021726.1:0-27335 GCA_037043455.1 Cyrtodaria siliqua
TAGTAATACGTAAAGAATATGTACAATATTATTCTGGCTTGTTGTTATGATTGTTAATATGACTATTGTTATAATTATTGCAGCAAACCTGTATCAAGACACAACGTTAATCGCTTCTCAAGTGAGCCCAGAAGTTGCATGTACAAGCCATGACAAGCCAACAATGCGTTCCACCGTAAGTTTTTCATATGTATACGTACTTTCAACAGATATGCACAAGTCAGAAATGAAACGGGCACTCTATGGCACGCAGAATGATACTTGTTGACATTTCATTGCCAAGGGACGTAATACGTGTACGGGAAAATAGGACAAACAGAGATAACTTAGATTTTTACGCGATCTGATAGTACATATGATTATTATTCATAATAGTAATACGTAAAGAATATGTACAATATTATCTGGCTTGTTGTTATGATTGTTAATATGACTATTGTTATAATTATTGCAGCAAACTTGTCATCAAGACACAACGTTAATCGCTTCTCAAGTGAGCCCAGAAGTTGCATGTACAAGCCATGACAAGCCAACAATGCGTTCCACCGTAAGTTTTTCATATGTATACGTCACTTTCAACAGATATGCACACAGTCAGAAATGAAACGGGCACTCTATGGCACGCAGAATGATACTTGTTGACATTTCATTGCCAAGGGACGTAATACGTGTACGGGAAAATAGGACAAACAGAGATAACTTAGATTTTTACGCGATCTGATAGTACATATGATTATTATTCATAATAGTAATACGTAAAGAATATGTACAATATTATCTGGCTTGTTGTTATGATTGTTAATATGACTATTGTTATAATTATTGCAGCAAACCTGTATCAAGACACAACGTTAATCGCTTCTCAAGTGAGCACAGAAGTTGCATGTACAAGCCATGACAAGCCAACAATGCGTTCCACCGTAAGTTTTTCATATGTATACGTACTTTCAACAGATATGCACAATCAGAAATGGAACGTGCACTCTATGGCACGCAGAATGATACTTGTTGACATTTCGTTGCCAAGGGACGTAATACGTGTACGGGAAAATAGGACAAACAGAGATAACTTAGATTTTTACGCGATCTGATAGTACATATGATTATTATTCATAATAGTAATACGTAAAGAATATGTACAATATTATCTGGCTTGTTGTTATGATTGTTAATATGACTATTGTTATAATTATTGCAGCAAACCTGTATCAAGACACAACGTTAATCGCTTCTCAAGTGAGCCCAGAAGTTGCATGTACAAGCCATGACAAGCCAACAATGCGTTCCACCGTAAGTTTTTCATATGTATACGTACTTTCAACAGATATGCACAAGTCAGAAATGAAACGGGCACTCTATGGCACGCAGAATGATACTTGTTGACATTTCATTGCCAAGGGACGTAATACGTGTACGGGAAAATAGGACAAACAGAGATAACTTAGATTTTTACGCGATCTGATAGTACATATGATTATTATTCATAATAGTAATACGTAAAGAATATGTACAATATTATCTGGCTTGTTGTTGTGATTGTTAATATGACTATTGTTATAATTATTGCAGCAAACTTGCATCAAGACACAACGTTAATCGCTTCTCAAGTGAGCCCAGAAGTTGCATGTACAAGCCATGACAAGCCAACAATGCGTTCCACTGTAAGTTTTTCATATGTATACGCACTTTCAACAGATATGCACACATCAGAAATGAAACGTGCACTCTATGGCACGCAGAATGATACTTGTTGACATTTCATTGCCAAGGGACGTAATACGTGTACGGGAAAATAGGACAAACAGAGATAACTTAGATTTTTACGCGATCTGATAGTACATATGATTATTATTCATAATAGTAATACGTAAAGAATATGTACAATATTATCTGGCTTGTTGTTATGATTGTTAATATGACTATTGTTATAATTATTGCAGCAAACCTGTATCAAGACACAACGTTAATCGCTTCTCAAGTGAGCCCAGAAGTTGCATGTACAAGCCATGACAAGCCAACAATGCGTTCCACCGTAAGTTTTTCATATGTATACGTACTTTCAACAGATATGCACAAGTCAGAAATGAAACGGGCACTCTATGGCACGCAGAATGATACTTGTTGACATTTCATTGCCAAGGGACGTAATACGTGTACGGGAAAATAGGACAAACAGAGATAACTTAGATTTTTACGCGATCTGATAGTACATATGATTATTATTCATAATAGTAATACGTAAAGAATATGTACAATATTATCTGGCTTGTTGTTATGATTGTTAATATGACTATTGTTATAATTATTGCAGCAAACCTGTATCAAGACACAACGTTAATCGCTTCTCAAGTGAGCCCAGAAGTTGCATGTACAAGCCATGACAAGCCAACAATGCGTTCCACCGTAAGTTTTTCATATGTATACGTACTTTCAACAGATATGCACAAGTCAGAAATGAAACGGGCACTCTATGGCACGCAGAATGATACTTGTTGACATTTCATTGCCAAGGGACGTAATACGTGTACGGGAAAATAGGACAAACAGAGATAACTTAGATTTTTACGCGATCTGATAGTACATATGATTATTATTCATAATAGTAATACGTAAAGAATATGTACAATATTATCTGGCTTGTTGTTATGATTGTTAATATGACTATTGTTATAATTATTGCAGCAAACCTGTATCAAGACACAACGTTAATCGCTTCTCAAGTGAGCCCAGAAGTTGCATGTACAAGCCATGACAAGCCAACAATGCGTTCCACCGTAAGTTTTTCATATGTATACGTACTTTAAACAGATATGCACAAGTAAGAAATGAAACGGGCACTCTATGGCACGCAGAATGATACTTGTTGACATTTCATTGCCAAGGGACGTAATACGTGTACGGGAAAATAGGACAAACAGAGATAACTTAGATTTTTACGCGATCTGATAGTACATATGATTATTATTCATAATAGTAATACGTAAAGAATATGTACAATATTATCTGGCTTGTTGTTATGATTGTTAATATGACTATTGTTATAATTATTGCAGCAAACTTGTATCAAGACACAACGTTAATCGCTTCTCAAGTGAGCCCAGAAGTTGCATGTACAAGCCATGACAAGCCAACAATGCGTTCCACCGTAAGTTTTTCATATGTATACGCACTTTCAACAGATATGCACACATCAGAAATGGAACGTGCACTCTATGGCACGCAGAATGATACTTGTTGACATTTCATTGCCAAGGGACGTAATACGTGTACGGGAAAATAGGACAAACAGAGATAACTTAGATTTTTACGCAATCTGATAGTACATATGATTATTATTCATAATAGTAATACGTAAAGAATATGTACAATATTATCTGGCTTGTTGTTATGATTGTTAATATGACTATTGTTATAATTATTGCAGCAAACCTGTATCAAGACACAACGTTAATCGCTTCTCAAGTGAGCCCAGAAGTTGCATGTACAAGCCATGACAAGCCAACAATGCGTTCCACCGTAAGTTTTTCATATGTATACGTACTTTCAACAGATATGCACAAGTCAGAAATGAAACGGGCACTCTATGGCACGCAGAATGATACTTGTTGACATTTCATTGCCAAGGGACGTAATACGTGTACGGGAAAATAGGACAAACAGAGATAACTTAGATTTTTACGCGATCTGATAGTACATATGATTATTATTCATATAGTAATACGTAAAGAATATGTACAATATTATCTGGCTTGTTGTTGTGATTGTTAATATGACTATTGTTATAATTATTGCAGCAAACTTGCATCAAGACACAACGTTAATCGCTTCTCAAGTGAGCCCAGAAGTTGCATGTACAAGCCATGACAAGCCAACAATGCGTTCCACCGTAAGTTTTTCATATGTATACGCACTTTCAACAGATATGCACACATCAGAAATGGAACGGTGCACTCTATGGCACGCAGAATGATACTTGTTGACATTTCATTGCCAAGGGACGTAATACGTGTACGGGAAAATAGGACAAACAGAGATAACTTAGATTTTTACGCAATCTGATAGTACATATGATTATTATTCATAATAGTAATACGTAAAGAATATGTACAATATTATCTGGCTTGTTGTTATGATTGTTAATATGACTATTGTTATAATTATTGCAGCAAACCTGTATCAAGACACAACGTTAATCGCTTCTCAAGTGAGCACAGAAGTTGCATGTACAAGCCATGACAAGCCAACAATGCGTTCCACCGTAAGTTTTTCATATGTATACGTACTTTCAACAGATATGCACAAGTCAGAAATGAAACGGGCACTCTATGGCACGCAGAATGATACTTGTTGACATTTCGTTGCCAAGGGACGTAATACGTGTACGTGAAAATAGGACAAACAGAGATAACTTAGATTTTTACGCGATCTGATAGTACATATGATTATTATTCATAATAGTAATACGTAAAGAATATGTACAATATTATCTGGCTTGTTGTTATGATTGTTAATATGACTATTGTTATAATTATTGCAGCAAACCTGTATCAAGACACAACGTTAATCGCTTCTCAAGTGAGCCCAGAAGTTGCATGTACAAGCCATGACAAGCCAACAATGCGTTCCACCGTAAGTTTTTCATATGTATACGTACTTTCAACAGATATGCACAAGTCAGAAATGAAACGGGCACTCTATGGCACGCAGAATGATACTTGTTGACATTTCATTGCCAAGGGACGTAATACGTGTACGGGAAAATAGGACAAACATAGATAACTTAGATTTTTACGCGATCTGATAGTACATATGATTATTATTCATAATAGTAATACGTAAAGAATATGTACAATATTATCTGGCTTGTTGTTGTGATTGTTAATATGACTATTGTTATAATTATTGCAGCAAACTTGCATCAAGACACAACGTTAATCGCTTCTCAAGTGAGCCCAGAAGTTGCATGTACAAGCCATGACAAGCCAACAATGCGTTCCACTGTAAGTTTTTCATATGTATACGCACTTTCAACAGATATGCACACATCAGAAATGAAACGTGCACTCTATGGCACGCAGAATGATACTTGTTGACATTTCATTGCCAAGGGACGTAATACGTGTACGGGAAAATAGGACAAACAGAGATAACTTAGATTTTTACGCGATCTGATAGTACATATGATTATTATTCATAATAGTAATACGTAAAGAATATGTACAATATTATCTGGCTTGTTGTTATGATTGCTATTATGACTATTGTTATAATTATTGCAGCAAACTTGCATCAAGACACAACGTTAATCGCTTCTCAAGTGAGCCCAGAAGTTGCATGTACAAGCCATGACAAGCCAAAAATGCGTTCCACCGTAAGTTTTTCATATGTATACGTACTTTCAACAGATATGCACAAGTCAGAAATGAAACGGGCACTCTATGGCACGCAGAATGATACTTGTTGACATTTCATTGCCAAGGGACGTAATACGTGTACGGGAAAATAGGACAAACAGAGATAACTTAGATTTTTACGCGATCTGATAGTACATATGATTATTATTCATAATAGTAATACGTAAAGAATATGTACAATATTATCTGGCTTGTTGTTATGATTGTTAATATGACTATTGTTATAATTATTGCAGCAAACCTGTATCAAGACACAACGTTAATCGCTTCTCAAGTGAGCCCAGAAGTTGCATGTACAAGCCATGACAAGCCAACAATGCGTTCCACCGTAAGTTTTTCATATGTATACGTACTTTCAACAGATATGCACAAGTCAGAAATGAAACGGGCACTCTATGGCACGCAGAATGATACTTGTTGACATTTCATTGCCAAGGGACGTAATACGTGTACGGGAAAATAGGACAAACAGAGATAACTTAGATTTTTACGCGATCTGATAGTACATATGATTATTATTCATAATAGTAATACGTAAAGAATATGTACAATATTATCTGGCTTGTTGTTATGATTGTTAATATGACTATTGTTATAATTATTGCAGCAAACCTGTATCAAGACACAACGTTAATCGCTTCTCAAGTGAGCCCAGAAGTTGCATGTACAAGCCATGACAAGCCAACAATGCGTTCCACCGTAAGTTTTTCATATGTATACGTACTTTAAACAGATATGCACAAGTAAGAAATGAAACGGGCACTCTATGGCACGCAGAATGATACTTGTTGACATTTCATTGCCAAGGGACGTAATACGTGTACGGGAAAATAGGACAAACAGAGATAACTTAGATTTTTACGCGATCTGATAGTACATATGATTATTATTCATAATAGTAATACGTAAAGAATATGTACAATATTATCTGGCTTGTTGTTATGATTGTTAATATGACTATTGTTATAATTATTGCAGCAAACTTGTATCAAGACACAACGTTAATCGCTTCTCAAGTGAGCCCAGAAGTTGCATGTACAAGCCATGACAAGCCAACAATGCGTTCCACCGTAAGTTTTTCATATGTATACGCACTTTCAACAGATATGCACACATCAGAAATGGAACGTGCACTCTATGGCACGCAGAATGATACTTGTTGACATTTCATTGCCAAGGGACGTAATACGTGTACGGGAAAATAGGACAAACAGAGATAACTTAGATTTTTACGCAATCTGATAGTACATATGATTATTATTCATAATAGTAATACGTAAAGAATATGTACAATATTATCTGGCTTGTTGTTATGATTGTTAATATGACTATTGTTATAATTATTGCAGCAAACCTGTATCAAGACACAACGTTAATCGCTTCTCAAGTGAGCCCAGAAGTTGCATGTACAAGCCATGACAAGCCAACAATGCGTTCCACCGTAAGTTTTTCATATGTATACGTACTTTCAACAGATATGCACAAGTCAGAAATGAAACGGGCACTCTATGGCACGCAGAATGATACTTGTTGACATTTCATTGCCAAGGGACGTAATACGTGTACGGGAAAATAGGACAAACAGAGATAACTTAGATTTTTACGCGATCTGATAGTACATATGATTATTATTCATAATAGTAATACGTAAAGAATATGTACAATATTATTTGGCTTGTTGTTATGATTGTTAATATGACTATTGTTATAATTATTGCAGCAAACCTGTATCAAGACACAACGTTAATCGCTTCTCAAGTGAGCCCAGAAGTTGCATGTACAAGCCATGACAAGCCAACAATGCGTTCCACCGTAAGTTTTTCATATGTATACGTACTTTCAACAGATATGCACAAGTCAGAAATGAAACGGGCACTCTATGGCACGCAGAATGATACTTGTTGACATTTCATTGCCAAGGGACGTAATACGTGTACGGGAAAATAGGACAAACAGAGATAACTTAGATTTTTACGCGATCTGATAGTACATATGATTATTATTCATAATAGTAATACGTAAAGAATATGTACAATATTATCTGGCTTGTTGTTATGATTGTTAATATGACTATTGTTATAATTATTGCAGCAAACCTGTATCAAGACACAACGTTAATCGCTTCTCAAGTGAGCCCAGAAGTTGCATGTACAAGCCATGACAAGCCAACAATGCGTTCCACCGTAAGTTTTTCATATGTATACGTACTTTAAACAGATATGCACAAGTAAGAAATGAAACGGGCACTCTATGGCACGCAGAATGATACTTGTTGACATTTCATTGCCAAGGGACGTAATACGTGTACGGGAAAATAGGACAAACAGAGATAACTTAGATTTTTACGCGATCTGATAGTACATATGATTATTATTCATAATAGTAATACGTAAAGAATATGTACAATATTATCTGGCTTGTTGTTATGATTGTTAATATGACTATTGTTATAATTATTGCAGCAAACTTGTATCAAGACACAACGTTAATCGCTTCTCAAGTGAGCCCAGAAGTTGCATGTACAAGCCATGACAAGCCAACAATGCGTTCCACCGTAAGTTTTTCATATGTATACGCACTTTCAACAGATATGCACACATCAGAAATGGAACGTGCACTCTATGGCACGCAGAATGATACTTGTTGACATTTCATTGCCAAGGGACGTAATACGTGTACGGGAAAATAGGACAAACAGAGATAACTTAGATTTTTACGCCATCTGATAGTACATATGATTATTATTCATAATAGTAATACGTAAAGAATATGTACAATATTATCTGGCTTGTTGTTATGATTGTTAATATGACTATTGTTATAATTATTGCAGCAAACCTGTATCAAGACACAACGTTAATCGCTTCTCAAGTGAGCCCAGAAGTTGCATGTACAAGCCATGACAAGCCAACAATGCGTTCCACCGTAAGTTTTTCATATGTATACGTACTTTCAACAGATATGCACAAGTCAGAAATGAAACGGGCACTCTATGGCACGCAGAATGATACTTGTTGACATTTCATTGCCAAGGGACGTAATACGTGTACGGGAAAATAGGACAAACAGAGATAACTTAGATTTTTACGCGATCTGATAGTACATATGATTATTATTCATAATAGTAATACGTAAAGAATATGTACAATATTATTTGGCTTGTTGTTATGATTGTTAATATGACTATTGTTATAATTATTGCAGCAAACCTGTATCAAGACACAACGTTAATCGCTTCTCAAGTGAGCCCAGAAGTTGCATGTACAAGCCATGACAAGCCAACAATGCGTTCCACCGTAAGTTTTTCATATGTATACGTACTTTCAACAGATATGCACAAGTCAGAAATGAAACGGGCACTCTATGGCACGCAGAATGATACTTGTTGACATTTCATTGCCAAGGGACGTAATACGTGTACGGGAAAATAGGACAAACAGAGATAACTTAGATTTTTACGCGATCTGATAGTACATATGATTATTATTCATAATAGTAATACGTAAAGAATATGTACAATATTATCTGGCTTGTTGTTATGATTGTTAATATGACTATTGTTATAATTATTGCAGCAAACCTGTATCAAGACACAACGTTAATCGCTTCTCAAGTGAGCCCAGAAGTTGCATGTACAAGCCATGACAAGCCAACAATGCGTTCCACCGTAAGTTTTTCATATGTATACGTACTTTAAACAGATATGCACAAGTAAGAAATGAAACGGGCACTCTATGGCACGCAGAATGATACTTGTTGACATTTCATTGCCAAGGGACGTAATACGTGTACGGGAAAATAGGACAAACAGAGATAACTTAGATTTTTACGCGATCTGATAGTACATATGATTATTATTCATAATAGTAATACGTAAAGAATATGTACAATATTATCTGGCTTGTTGTTATGATTGTTAATATGACTATTGTTATAATTATTGCAGCAAACTTGTATCAAGACACAACGTTAATCGCTTCTCAAGTGAGCCCAGAAGTTGCATGTACAAGCCATGACAAGCCAACAATGCGTTCCACCGTAAGTTTTTCATATGTATACGCACTTTCAACAGATATGCACACATCAGAAATGGAACGTGCACTCTATGGCACGCAGAATGATACTTGTTGACATTTCATTGCCAAGGGACGTAATACGTGTACGGGAAAATAGGACAAACAGAGATAACTTAGATTTTTACGCAATCTGATAGTACATATGATTATTATTCATAATAGTAATACGTAAAGAATATGTACAATATTATCTGGCTTGTTGTTATGATTGTTAATATGACTATTGTTATAATTATTGCAGCAAACCTGTATCAAGACACAACGTTAATCGCTTCTCAAGTGAGCCCAGAAGTTGCATGTACAAGCCATGACAAGCCAACAATGCGTTCCACCGTAAGTTTTTCATATGTATACGTACTTTCAACAGATATGCACAAGTCAGAAATGAAACGGGCACTCTATGGCACGCAGAATGATACTTGTTGACATTTCATTGCCAAGGGACGTAATACGTGTACGGGAAAATAGGACAAACAGAGATAACTTAGATTTTTACGCGATCTGATAGTACATATGATTATTATTCATAATAGTAATACGTAAAGAATATGTACAATATTATCTGGCTTGTTGTTATGATTGTTAATATGACTATTGTTATAATTATTGCAGCAAACCTGTATCAAGACACAACGTTAATCGCTTCTCAAGTGAGCCCAGAAGTTGCATGTACAAGCCATGACAAGCCAACAATGCGTTCCACCGTAAGTTTTTCATATGTATACGTACTTTCAACAGATATGCACAAGTCAGAAATGAAACGGGCACTCTATGGCACGCAGAATGATACTTGTTGACATTTCATTGCCAAGGGACGTAATACGTGTACGGGAAAATAGGACAAACAGAGATAACTTAGATTTTTACGCGATCTGATAGTACATATGATTATTATTCATAATAGTAATACGTAAAGAATATGTACAATATTATCTGGCTTGTTGTTGTGATTGTTAATATGACTATTGTTATAATTATTGCAGCAAACTTGCATCAAGACACAACGTTAATCGCTTCTCAAGTGAGCCCAGAAGTTGCATGTACAAGCCATGACAAGCCAACAATGCGTTCCACCGTAAGTTTTTCATATGTATACGCACTTTCAACAGATATGCACACATCAGAAATGGAACGGGCACTCTATGGCACGCAGAATGATACTTGTTGACATTTCATTGCCAAGGGACGTAATACGTGTACGGGAAAATAGGACAAACAGAGATAACTTAGATTTTTACGCAATCTGATAGTACATATGATTATTATTCATAATAGTAATACGTAAAGAATATGTACAATATTATCTGGCTTGTTGTTATGATTGTTAATATGACTATTGTTATAATTATTGCAGCAAACCTGTATCAAGACACAACGTTAATCGCTTCTCAAGTGAGCCCAGAAGTTGCATGTACAAGCCATGACAAGCCAACAATGCGTTCCACCGTAAGTTTTTCATATGTATACGTACTTTCAACAGATATGCACAAGTCAGAAATGAAACGGGCACTCTATGGCACGCAGAATGATACTTGTTGACATTTCATTGCCAAGGGACGTAATACGTGTACGTGAAAATAGGACAAACAGAGATAACTTAGATTTTTACGCGATCTGATAGTACATATGATTATTATTCATAATAGTAATACGTAAAGAATATGTACAATATTATCTGGCTTGTTGTTATGATTGTTAATATGACTATTGTTATAATTATTGCAGCAAACCTGTATCAAGACACAACGTTAATCGCTTCTCAAGTGAGCCCAGAAGTTGCATGTACAAGCCATGACAAGCCAACAATGCGTTCCACCGTAAGTTTTTCATATGTATACGTACTTTCAACAGATATGCACAAGTCAGAAATGAAACGGGCACTCTATGGCACGCAGAATGATACTTGTTGACATTTCATTGCCAAGGGACGTAATACGTGTACGGGAAAATAGGACAAACAGAGATAACTTAGATTTTTACGCGATCTGATAGTACATATGATTATTATTCATAATAGTAATACGTAAAGAATATGTACAATATTATCTGGCTTGTTGTTGTGATTGTTAATATGACTATTGTTATAATTATTGCAGCAAACTTGCATCAAGACACAACGTTAATCGCTTCTCAAGTGAGCCCAGAAGTTGCATGTACAAGCCATGACAAGCCAACAATGCGTTCCACCGTAAGTTTTTCATATGTATACGCACTTTCAACAGATATGCACACATCAGAAATGAAACGTGCACTCTATGGCACGCAGAATGATACTTGTTGACATTTCATTGCCAAGGGACGTAATACGTGTACGGGAAAATAGGACAAACAGAGATAACTTAGATTTTTACGCGATCTGATAGTACATATGATTATTATTCATAATAGTAATACGTAAAGAATATGTACAATATTATCTGGCTTGTTGTTATGATTGTTAATATGACTATTGTTATAATTATTGCAGCAAACCTGTATCAAGACACAACGTTAATCGCTTCTCAAGTGAGCCCAGAAGTTGCATGTACAAGCCATGACAAGCCAACAATGCGTTCCACCGTAAGTTTTTCATATGTATACGTACTTTCAACAGATATGCACAAGTCAGAAATGAAACGGGCACTCTATGGCACGCAGAATGATACTTGTTGACATTTCATTGCCAAGGGACGTAATACGTGTACGGGAAAATAGGACAAACAGAGATAACTTAGATTTTTACGCGATCTGATAGTACATATGATTATTATTCATAATAGTAATACGTAAAGAATATGTACAATATTATCTGGCTTGTTGTTATGATTGTTAATATGACTATTGTTATAATTATTGCAGCAAACCTGTATCAAGACACAACGTTAATCGCTTCTCAAGTGAGCCCAGAAGTTGCATGTACAAGCCATGACAAGCCAACAATGCGTTCCACCGTAAGTTTTTCATATGTATACGTACTTTCAACAGATATGCACAAGTCAGAAATGAAACGGGCACTCTATGGCACGCAGAATGATACTTGTTGACATTTCATTGCCAAGGGACGTCATACGTGTACGTGAAAATAGGACAAACAGAGATAACTTAGATTTTTACGCGATCTGATAGTACATATGATTATTATTCATAATAGTAATACGTAAAGAATATGTACAATATTATCTGGCTTGTTGTTATGATTGTTAATATGACTATTGTTATAATTATTGCAGCAAACCTGTATCAAGACACAACGTTAATCGCTTCTCAAGTGAGCCCAGAAGTTGCATGTACAAGCCATGACAAGCCAACAATGCGTTCCACCGTAAGTTTTTCATATGTATACGTACTTTCAACAGATATGCACAAGTCAGAAATGAAACGGGCACTCTATGGCACGCAGAATGATACTTGTTGACATTTCATTGCCAAGGGACGTAATACGTGTACGGGAAAATAGGACAAACAGAGATAACTTAGATTTTTACGCGATCTGATAGTACATATGATTATTATTCATAATAGTAATACGTAAAGAATATGTACAATATTATCTGGCTTGTTGTTGTGATTGTTAATATGACTATTGTTATAATTATTGCAGCAAACTTGCATCAAGACACAACGTTAATCGCTTCTCAAGTGAGCCCAGAAGTTGCATGTACAAGCCATGACAAGCCAACAATGCGTTCCACCGTAAGTTTTTCATATGTATACGCACTTTCAACAGATATGCACACATCAGAAATGAAACGTGCACTCTATGGCACGCAGAATGATACTTGTTGACATTTCATTGCCAAGGGACGTAATACGTGTACGGGAAAATAGGACAAACAGAGATAACTTAGATTTTTACGCGATCTGATAGTACATATGATTATTATTCATAATAGTAATACGTAAAGAATATGTACAATATCATCTGGCTTGTTGTTATGATTGTTAATATGACTATTGTTATAATTATTGCAGCAAACCTGTATCAAGACACAACGTTAATCGCTTCTCAAGTGAGCCCAGAAGTTGCATGTACAAGCCATGACAAGCCAACAATGCGTTCCACCGTAAGTTTTTCATATGTATACGTACTTTCAACAGATATGCACAAGTCAGAAATGAAACGGGCACTCCATGGCACGCAGAATGATACTTGTTGACATTTCATTGCCAAGGGACGTAATACGTGTACGGGAAAATAGGACAAACAGAGATAACATAGATTTTTACGCGATCTGATAGTACATATGATTATTATTCATAATAGTAATACGTAAAGAATATGTACAATATTATCTGGCTTGTTGTTATGATTGTTAATATGACTATTGTTATAATTATTGCAGCAAACCTGTATCAAGACACAACGTTAATCGCTTCTCAAGTGAGCCCAGAAGTTGCATGTACAAGCCATGACAAGCCAACAATGCGTTCCACCGTAAGTTTTTCATATGTATACGTACTTTCAACAGATATGCACAAGTCAGAAATGAAACGGGCACTCTATGGCACGCAGAATGATACTTGTTGACATTTCATTGCCAAGGGACGTAATACGTGTACGTGAAAATAGGACAAACAGAGATAACTTAGATTTTTACGCGATCTGATAGTACATATGATTATTATTCATAATAGTAATACGTAAAGAATATGTACAATATTATCTGGCTTGTTGTTATGATTGTTAATATGACTATTGTTATAATTATTGCAGCAAACCTGTATCAAGACACAACGTTAATCGCTTCTCAAGTGAGCCCAGAAGTTGCATGTACAAGCCATGACAAGCCAACAATGCGTTCCACCGTAAGTTTTTCATATGTATACGTACTTTAAACAGATATGCACAAGTAAGAAATGAAACGGGCACTCTATGGCACGCAGAATGATACTTGTTGACATTTCATTGCCAAGGGACGTAATACGTGTACGGGAAAATAGGACAAACAGAGATAACTTAGATTTTTACGCGATCTGATAGTACATATGATTATTATTCATAATAGTAATACGTAAAGAATATGTACAATATTATCTGGCTTGTTGTTATGATTGTTAATATGACTATTGTTATAATTATTGCAGCAAACTTGTATCAAGACACAACGTTAATCGCTTCTCAAGTGAGCCCAGAAGTTGCATGTACAAGCCATGACAAGCCAACAATGCGTTCCACCGTAAGTTTTTCATATGTATACGCACTTTCAACAGATATGCACACATCAGAAATGGAACGTGCACTCTATGGCACGCAGAATGATACTTGTTGACATTTCATTGCCAAGGGACGTAATACGTGTACGGGAAAATAGGACAAACAGAGATAACTTAGATTTTTACGCAATCTGATAGTACATATGATTATTATTCATAATAGTAATACGTAAAGAATATGTACAATATTATCTGGCTTGTTGTTATGATTGTTAATATGACTATTGTTATAATTATTGCAGCAAACCTGTATCAAGACACAACGTTAATCGCTTCTCAAGTGAGCCCAGAAGTTGCATGTACAAGCCATGACAAGCCAACAATGCGTTCCACCGTAAGTTTTTCATATGTATACGTACTTTCAACAGATATGCACAAGTCAGAAATGAAACGGGCACTCTATGGCACGCAGAATGATACTTGTTGACATTTCATTGCCAAGGGACGTAATACGTGTACGGGAAAATAGGACAAACAGAGATAACTTAGATTTTTACGCGATCTGATAGTACATATGATTATTATTCATAATAGTAATACGTAAAGAATATGTACAATATTATCTGGCTTGTTGTTATGATTGTTAATATGACTATTGTTATAATTATTGCAGCAAACCTGTATCAAGACACAACGTTAATCGCTTCTCAAGTGAGCCCAGAAGTTGCATGTACAAGCCATGACAAGCCAACAATGCGTTCCACCGTAAGTTTTTCATATGTATACGTACTTTCAACAGATATGCACAAGTCAGAAATGAAACGGGCACTCTATGGCACGCAGAATGATACTTGTTGACATTTCATTGCCAAGGGACGTAATACGTGTACGGGAAAATAGGACAAACAGAGATAACTTAGATTTTTACGCGATCTGATAGTACATATGATTATTATTCATAATAGTAATACGTAAAGAATATTTACAATATTATCTGGCTTGTTGTTGTGATTGTTAATATGACTATTGTTATAATTATTGCAGCAAACTTGCATCAAGACACAACGTTAATCGCTTCTCAAGTGAGCCCAGAAGTTGCATGTACAAGCCATGACAAGCCAACAATGCGTTCCACCGTAAGTTTTTCATATGTATACGCACTTTCAACAGATATGCACACATCAGAAATGGAACGGGCACTCTATGGCACGCAGAATGATACTTGTTGACATTTCATTGCCAAGGGACGTAATACGTGTACGGGAAAATAGGACAAACAGAGATAACTTAGATTTTTACGCAATCTGATAGTACATATGATTATTATTCATAATAGTAATACGTAAAGAATATGTACAATATTATCTGGCTTGTTGTTATGATTGTTAATATGACTATTGTTATAATTATTGCAGCAAACCTGTATCAAGACACAACGTTAATCGCTTCTCAAGTGAGCCCAGAAGTTGCATGTACAAGCCATGACAAGCCAACAATGCGTTCCACCGTAAGTTTTTCATATGTATACGTACTTTCAACAGATATGCACAAGTCAGAAATGAAACGGGCACTCTATGGCACGCAGAATGATACTTGTTGACATTTCATTGCCAAGGGACGTAATACGTGTACGTGAAAATAGGACAAACAGAGATAACTTAGATTTTTACGCGATCTGATAGTACATATGATTATTATTCATAATAGTAATACGTAAAGAATATGTACAATATTATCTGGCTTGTTGTTATGATTGTTAATATGACTATTGTTATAATTATTGCAGCAAACCTGTATCAAGACACAACGTTAATCGCTTCTCAAGTGAGCCCAGAAGTTGCATGTACAAGCCATGACAAGCCAACAATGCGTTCCACCGTAAGTTTTTCATATGTATACGTACTTTCAACAGATATGCACAAGTCAGAAATGAAACGGGCACTCTATGGCACGCAGAATGATACTTGTTGACATTTCATTGCCAAGGGACGTAATACGTGTACGGGAAAATAGGACAAACAGAGATAACTTAGATTTTTACGCGATCTGATAGTACATATGATTATTATTCATAATAGTAATACGTAAAGAATATGTACAATATTATCTGGCTTGTTGTTGTGATTGTTAATATGACTATTGTTATAATTATTGCAGCAAACTTGCATCAAGACACAACGTTAATCGCTTCTCAAGTGAGCCCAGAAGTTGCATGTACAAGCCATGACAAGCCAACAATGCGTTCCACCGTAAGTTTTTCATATGTATACGCACTTTCAACAGATATGCACACATCAGAAATGAAACGTGCACTCTATGGCACGCAGAATGATACTTGTTGACATTTCATTGCCAAGGGACGTAATACGTGTACGGGAAAATAGGACAAACAGAGATAACTTAGATTTTTACGCGATCTGATAGTACATATGATTATTATTCATAATAGTAATACGTAAAGAATATGTACAATATTATCTGGCTTGTTGTTATGATTGTTAATATGACTATTGTTATAATTATTGCAGCAAACCTGTATCAAGACACAACGTTAATCGCTTCTCAAGTGAGCCCAGAAGTTGCATGTACAAGCCATGACAAGCCAACAATGCGTTCCACCGTAAGTTTTTCATATGTATACGTACTTTCAACAGATATGCACAAGTCAGAAATGAAACGGGCACTCTATGGCACGCAGAATGATACTTGTTGACATTTCATTGCCAAGGGACGTAATACGTGTACGGGAAAATAGGACAAACAGAGATAACTTAGATTTTTACGCGATCTGATAGTACATATGATTATTATTCATAATAGTAATACGTAAAGAATATGTACAATATTATCTGGCTTGTTGTTATGATTGTTAATATGACTATTGTTATAATTATTGCAGCAAACCTGTATCAAGACACAACGTTAATCGCTTCTCAAGTGAGCCCAGAAGTTGCATGTACAAGCCATGACAAGCCAACAATGCGTTCCACCGTAAGTTTTTCATATGTATACGTACTTTCAACAGATATGCACAAGTCAGAAATGAAACGGGCACTCTATGGCACGCAGAATGATACTTGTTGACATTTCATTGCCAAGGGACGTAATACGTGTACGGGAAAATAGGACAAACAGAGATAACTTAGATTTTTACGCGATCTGATAGTACATATGATTATTATTCATAATAGTAATACGTAAAGAATATGTACAATATTATCTGGCTTGTTGTTATGATTGTTAATATGACTATTGTTATAATTATTGCAGCAAACCTGTATCAAGACACAACGTTAATCGCTTCTCAAGTGAGCCCAGAAGTTGCATGTACAAGCCATGACAAGCCAACAATGCGTTCCACCGTAAGTTTTTCATATGTATACGTACTTTCAACAGATATGCACAAGTCAGAAATGAAACGGGCACTCTATGGCACGCAGAATGATACTTGTTGACATTTCATTGCCAAGGGACGTAATACGTGTACGGGAAAATAGGACAAACAGAGATAACTTAGATTTTTACGCGATCTGATAGTACATATGATTATTATTCATAATAGTAATACGTAAAGAATATGTACAATATTATCTGGCTTGTTGTTGTGATTGTTAATATGACTATTGTTATAATTATTGCAGCAAACTTGCATCAAGACACAACGTTAATCGCTTCTCAAGTGAGCCCAGAAGTTGCATGTACAAGCCATGACAAGCCAACAATGCGTTCCACCGTAAGTTTTTCATATGTATACGCACTTTCAACAGATATGCACACATCAGAAATGAAACGTGCACTCTATGGCACGCAGAATGATACTTGTTGACATTTCATTGCCAAGGGACGTAATACGTGTACGGGAAAATAGGACAAACAGAGATAACTTAGATTTTTACGCGATCTGATAGTACATATGATTATTATTCATAATAGTAATACGTAAAGAATATGTACAATATCATCTGGCTTGTTGTTATGATTGTTAATATGACTATTGTTATAATTATTGCAGCAAACCTGTATCAAGACACAACGTTAATCGCTTCTCAAGTGAGCCCAGAAGTTGCATGTACAAGCCATGACAAGCCAACAATGCGTTCCACCGTAAGTTTTTCATATGTATACGTACTTTCAACAGATATGCACAAGTCAGAAATGAAACGGGCACTCCATGGCACGCAGAATGATACTTGTTGACATTTCATTGCCAAGGGACGTAATACGTGTACGGGAAAATAGGACAAACAGAGATAACATAGATTTTTACGCGATCTGATAGTACATATGATTATTATTCATAATAGTAATACGTAAAGAATATGTACAATATTATCTGGCTTGTTGTTATGATTGTTAATATGACTATTGTTATAATTATTGCAGCAAACCTGTATCAAGACACAACGTTAATCGCTTCTCAAGTGAGCCCAGAAGTTGCATGTACAAGCCATGACAAGCCAACAATGCGTTCCACCGTAAGTTTTTCATATGTATACGTACTTTCAACAGATATGCACAAGTCAGAAATGAAACGGGCACTCTATGGCACGCAGAATGATACTTGTTGACATTTCATTGCCAAGGGACGTAATACGTGTACGGGAAAATAGGACAAACAGAGATAACTTAGATTTTTACGCGATCTGATAGTACATATGATTATTATTCATAATAGTAATACGTAAAGAATATGTACAATATTATCTGGCTTGTTGTTATGATTGTTAATATGACTATTGTTATAATTATTGCAGCAAACCTGTATCAAGACACAACGTTAATCGCTTCTCAAGTGAGCCCAGAAGTTGCATGTACAAGCCATGACAAGCCAACAATGCGTTCCACCGTAAGTTTTTCATATGTATACGTACTTTAAACAGATATGCACAAGTAAGAAATGAAACGGGCACTCTATGGCACGCAGAATGATACTTGTTGACATTTCATTGCCAAGGGACGTAATACGTGTACGGGAAAATAGGACAAACAGAGATAACTTAGATTTTTACGCGATCTGATAGTACATATGATTATTATTCATAATAGTAATACGTAAAGAATATGTACAATATTATCTGGCTTGTTGTTATGATTGTTAATATGACTATTGTTATAATTATTGCAGCAAACTTGTATCAAGAAACAACGTTAATCGCTTCGCAAGTGAGCCCAGAAGTTGCATGTACAAGCCATGACAAGCCAACAATGCGTTCCACCGTAAGTTTTTCATATGTATACGCACTTTCAACAGATATGCACACATCAGAAATGAAACGTGCACTCTATGGCACGCAGAATGATACTTGTTGACATTTCATTTTCATATGTTTACGTACTTTCAACAGATATGCACAAGTCAGAAATGAAACGGGCACTCTATGGCACGCAGAATGATACTTGTTGACATTTCATTGCCAAGGGACGTAATACGTGTACGGGAAAATAGGACAAACAGAGATAACTTAGATTTTTACGCGATCTGATAGTACATATGATTATTATTCATAATAGTAATACGTAAAGAATATGTACAATATTATCTGGCTTGTTGTTATGATTGTTAATATGACTATTGTTATAATTATTGCAGCAAACCTGTATCAAGACACAACGTTAATCGCTTCTCAAGTGAGCCCAGAAGTTGCATGTACAAGCCATGACAAGCCAACAATGCGTTCCACCGTAAGTTTTTCATATGTATACGCACTTTCAACAGATATGCACACATCAGAAATGGAACGTGCACTCTATGGCACGCAGAATGATACTTGTTGACATTTCATTGCCAAGGGACGTAATACGTGTACGGGAAAATAGGACAAACAGAGATAACTTAGATTTTTACGCAATCTGATAGTACATATGATTATTATTCATAATAGTAATACGTAAAGAATATGTACAATATTATCTGGCTTGTTGTTATGATTGTTAATATGACTATTGTTATAATTATTGCAGCAAACCTGTATCAAGACACAACGTTAATCGCTTCTCAAGTGAGCCCAGAAGTTGCATGTACAAGCCATGACAAGCCAACAATGCGTTCCACCGTAAGTTTTTCATATGTATACGTACTTTCAACAGATATGCACAAGTCAGAAATGAAACGGGCACTCTATGGCACGCAGAATGATACTTGTTGACATTTCATTGCCAAGGGACGTAATACGTGTACGGGAAAATAGGACAAACAGAGATAACTTAGATTTTTACGCGATCTGATAGTACATATGATTATTATTCATAATAGTAATACGTAAAGAATATGTACAATATTATCTGGCTTGTTGTTATGATTGTTAATATGACTATTGTTATAATTATTGCAGCAAACCTGTATCAAGACACAACGTTAATCGCTTCTCAAGTGAGCCCAGAAGTTGCATGTACAAGCCATGACAAGCCAACAATGCGTTCCACCGTAAGTTTTTCATATGTATACGTACTTTCAACAGATATGCACAAGTCAGAAATGAAACGGGCACTCTATGGCACGCAGAATGATACTTGTTGACATTTCATTGCCAAGGGACGTAATACGTGTACGGGAAAATAGGACAAACAGAGATAACTTAGATTTTTACGCGATCTGATAGTACATATGATTATTATTCATAATAGTAATACGTAAAGAATATGTACAATATTATCTGGCTTGTTGTTGTGATTGTTAATTTGACTATTGTTATAATTATTGCAGCAAACTTGCATCAAGACACAACGTTAATCGCTTCTCAAGTGAGCCCAGAAGTTGCATGTACAAGCCATGACAAGCCAACAATGCGTTCACCGTAAGTTTTTCATATGTATACGCACTTTCAACAGATATGCACACAGTCAGAAATGAACGGGCACTCTATGGCACGCAGAATGATACTTGTTGACATTTCATTGCCAAGGGACGTAATACGTGTACGGGAAAATAGGACAAACAGAGATAACTTAGATTTTACGCAATCTGATAGTACATATGATTATTATTCATAATAGTAATACGTAAAGAATATGTACAATATTATCTGGCTTGTTGTTATGATTGTTAATATGACTATTGTTATAATTATTGCAGCAAACCTGTATCAAGACACAACGTTAATCGCTTCTCAAGTGAGCCCAGAAGTTGCATGTACAAGCCATGACAAGCCAACAATGCGTTCCACCGTAAGTTTTTCATATGTATACGTACTTTCAACAGATATGCACAAGTCAAAATGAAAACGGGCACTCTATGGCACGCAGAATGATACTTGTTGACATTTCATTGCCAAGGGACGTAATACGTGTACGTGAAAATAGACAAACAGAGATAACTTAGATTTTTACGCGATCTGATAGTACATATGATTATTATTCATAATAGTAATACGTAAAGAAATATGTACAATATTATCTGGCTTGTTGTTATGATTGTTAATATGACTATTGTTATAATTATTGCAGCAAACCTGTATCAAGACACAACGTTAATCGCTTCTCAAGTGAGCCCAGAAGTTGCATGTACAAGCCATGACAAGCCAACAATGCGTTCCACCGTAAGTTTTTCATATGTATACGTACTTTCAACAGATATGCACAAGTCAGAAATGAAACGGGCACTCTATGGCACGCAGAATGATACTTGTTGACATTTCATTGCAAGGGACGTAATACGTGTACGGAAAATAGGGACAAACAGAGATAACTTAGATTTTTACGCGATCTGATAGTACATATGATTATTATTCATAATAGTAATACGTAAAGAATATGTACAATATTATCTGGCTTGTTTGTTGTGATTGTTAATATGACTATTGTTATAATTATTGCAGCAACTTGCATCAAGACACAACGTTAATCGCTTCTCAAGTGAGCCCAGAAGTTGCATGTACAAGCCATGACAAGCCAACAATGCGTTCCACCGTAAGTTTTTCATATGTATACGCACTTTCAACAGATATGCACACATCAGAAATGAAACGTGCACTCTATTGGCAAGCAGAATGATAACTTGTTGACATTTCATTGCCAAGGGACGTAATACGTGTACGGGAAAATAGGACAAACAGAGATAACTTAGATTTTTACGCGATCTGATAGTACATATGATTATTATTCATAATAGTATTACGTAAAGAATATGTACAATATTATCTGGCTTGTTGTTATGATTGTTAATATGACTATTGTTATAATTATTGCAGCAAACCTGTATCAAGACACAACGTTAATCGCTTCTCAAGTGAGCCCAGAAGTTGCATGTACAAGCCATGACAAGCCAACAATGCGTTCCACCGTAAGTTTTCATATGTATAACGTACTTTCAACAGATATGCACAAGTCAGAAATGAAACGGCACTCTATGGCACGCAGAATGATACTTGTTGACAATTCATTGCCAAGGGGACGTAATACGTGTACGGAAAATAGGACAAACAGAGATAACTTAGATTTTTACGCGATCTGATAGTACATATGATTATTATTCATAATAGTAATACGTAAAGAATATGTACAATATTATCTGGCTTGTTGTTATGATTGTTAATATGACTATGTTATAATTATTGCAGCAAACCTGTATCAAGACACAACGTTAATCGCTTCTCAAGTGAGCCCAGAAGTTGCATGTACAAGCCATGACAAGCCAACAATGCGTTCCACACGTAAGTTTTTCATATGTATACGTACTTTCAACAGATATGCACAAGTCAGAAATGAAACGGGCAACTCTATGGCACGCAGAATGATACTTGTTGACATTTCATTGCCAAGGGACGTAATACGTGTACGTGAAAATAGGACAAACAGAGATAACTTAGATTTTTACGCGATCTGATAGTACATATGATTATTATTCATAATAGTAATACGTAAAGAATATGTACAATATTATCTGGCTTGTTGTTATGATTGTTAATATGACTATTGTTATAATTATTGCAGCAAACCTGTATCAAGACACAACGTTAATCGCTTCTCAAGTGAGCCCAGAAGTTGCATGTACAAGCCATGACAAGCCAACAATGCGTTCCACCGTAAGTTTTTCATATGTATACGTACTTTCAACAGATATGCACAAGTCAGAAATGAAACGGGCACTCTATGGCACGCAGAATGTTACTTGTGACATTTCATTGCCAAGGGACGTAATACGTGTACGGGAAAATAGGACAAACAGAGATAACTTAGATTTTTACGCGATCTGATAGTACATATGATTATTATTCATAATAGTAATACGTAAAGAATATGTACAATATTATCTGGCTTGTTGTTATGATTGTTAATATGACTATTGTTATAATTATTGCAGCAAACCTGTATCAAGACACAACGTTAATCGCTTCTCAAGTGAGCCCAGAAGTTGCATGTACAAGCCATGACAAGCCAACAATGCGTTCCACCGTAAGTTTTCATTGTATACGTACTTTCAACAGATATGCACAGTCAGAAATGAAACGGGCACTCTATGGCACGCAGAATGATACTTGTTGACATTTCGTTGCCAAGGGACGTAATACGTTGTACGGGAAAATAGGACAAACAGAAGATAACTTAGATTTTTACGCGATCTGATAGTACATATGATTATTATTCATAATAGTAATACGTAAAGAATATGTACAATATTATCTGGCTTGTTGTTGTGATTGTTAATATGACTATTGTTATAATTATTGCAGCAAACTTGCATCAAGACACAACGTTAATCGCTTCTCAAGTGAGCCCAGAAGTTGCATGTACAAGCCATGACAAGCCAACAATGCGTTCCACCGTAAGTTGTTCATATGTATACGCACTTTCAACAGATATGCACACATCAGAAATGAAACGTGCACTCTATGGCACGCAGAATGATACTTGTTGACATTTCATTGCCAAGGGACGTAATACGTGTACGGGAAAATAGGACAAACAGAGATAACTTAGATTTTTACGCCGATCTGATAGTACATATGATTATTATTCATAATAGTAATACGTAAAGAATATGTACAATATTATCTGGCTTGTTGTTATGATTGTTAATATGACTATTGTTATAATTATTGCAGCAAACCTGTATCAAGACACAACGTTAATCGCTTCTCAAGTGAGCCCAGAAGTTGGCATGTACAAGCCATGACAAGCCAACAATGCGTTCCACCGTAAGTTTTCATATGTATACGTACTTTCAACAGATATGCACAAGTCAGAAATGAAACGGGCACTCTATGGCACGCAGAATGATACTTGTTGACATTTCATTGCCAGGGACGTAATACGTGTACGGGAAAATAGGACAAACAGAGATAACTTAGATTTTTACGCGATCTGATAGTACATATGATTATTATTCATAATAGTAATACGTAAAGAATATGTACAATATTATCTGGCTTGTTGTTATGATTGTTAATATGACTATTGTTATAATTATTGCAGCAAACCTGTATCAAGACACAACGTTAATCGCTTCTCAAGTGAGCCCAGAAGTTGCATGTACAAGCCATGACAAGCCAACAATGCGTTCCACCGTAAGTTTTTCATATGTATACGTACTTTCAACAGATATGCACAATCAGAAATGAAACGGGCACTCTATGGCACGCAGAATGATACTTGTTGACATTTCATTGCAAGGGACGTAATACGTGTACGTGAAAATAGGACAAACAGAGATAACTTAGATTTTTACGCGATCTGATAGTACATATGATTATTATTCATAATAGTAATACGTAAAGATATGTACAATATTATCTGGCTTGTTGTTATGATTGTTAATATGACTATTGTTATAATTATTGCAGCAAACCTGTATCAAGACACAACGTTAATCGCTTCTCAAGTGAGCCCAGAAGTTGCATGTACAAGCCATGACAAGCCAACAATGCGTTCCACCGTAAGTTTTTCATATGTATACGTACTTTCAACAGATATGCACAAGTCAGAAATGAAACGGGCACTCTATGGCACGCAGAATGATACTTGTTGACATTTCATGCCAAGGACGTAATACGTTGTACGGGAAAATAGGACAAACAGAGATAACTTAGATTTTACGCGATCTGATAGTACATATGATTATTATTCATAATAGTAATACGTAAAGAATATGTACAATATTATCTGGCTTGTTGTTGATTGTTAATATGACTATTGTTATAATTATTGCAGCAAACTTGCATCAAGACACAACGTTAATCGGCTTCTCAAGTGAGCCCAGAGTTGCATGTACAAGCCATGACAAGCCAACAATGCGTTCCACCGTAAGTTTTTCATATGTATACGCACTTTCAACAGATATGCACACATCAGAAATGAAACGTGCACTCTATGGCACGCAGAATGATACTGTTGACATTTCATTGCCAAGGGACGTAATACGTGTACGGAAAATAGGACAAACAGAGATAACTTAGATTTTTACGCGATCTGATAGTACATATGATTATTATTCATAATAGTAATACGTAAAGAATATGTACAATATCATCTGGCTTGTTGTTATGATTGTTAATATGACTATGTTATAATTATTGCAGCAAACCTGTATCAGACAGAACGTTAATCGCTTCTCAAGTGAGCCCAGAAGTTGCATGTACAAGCCATGACAAGCCAACAATGCGTTCCACCGTAAGTTTTTCATATGTATACGTACTTTCAACAGATTGCACAAGTCAGAAATGAAACGGGCACTCTATGGCACGCAGATGATACTTGTTGACATTTCATTGCCAAGGACGTAATACGTGTACGGGAAAATAGGACAAACAGAGATAACTTAGATTTTTACGCGATCTGATAGTACATATGATTATTATTCATAATAGTAATACGTAAAGAATATGTACAATATTATCTGGCTTGTTGTTATGATTGTTAATATGACTATTGTTATAATTATTGCAGCAAACCTGTATCAAGACACAACGTTAATCGCTTCTCAAGTGAGCCCAGAAGTTGCATGTACAAGCCATGACAAGCCAACAATGCGTTCCACCGTAAGTTTTTCATATTATACGTACTTTCAACAGATATGCACAAGTCAGAAATGAAACGGGCACTCTAGGCACGCAGAATGATACTGTTGACATTTCATTGCCAAGGGACGTAATACGTGTACGGGAAAAATAGGACAAACAGAGATAACTTAGATTTTTACGCGATCTGATAGTACATATGATTATTATTCATAATAGTAATACGTAAAGAATATGTACAATATTATCTGGCTTGTTGTTATGATTGTTAATATGACTATTGTTATAATTATTGCAGCAAAACCTGTATCAAGACACAAGGTTAATCGCTTCTCAAGTGAGCCCAGAAGTTGCATGTACAAGCCATGACAAGCCAACAATGCGTTCCACCGTAAGTTTTTCATATGTATACGTACTTTAAACAGATATGCACAAGTAAGAATGAAACGGGCACTCTATGGCACGCAGAATGATACTTGTTGACATTTCATTGCCAATGGACGTAATACGTGTACGGAAAATAGGACAAACAGAGACAACTTAGATTTTTACGCGATCTGATAGTACATTTGATTATTATTCATAATAGTAATACGTAAAGAATATGTACAATATTATCTGGCTTGTTGTTATGATTGTTAATATGAATATTGTTATAATTATTGCAGCAAACTTGTATCAAGACACAACGTTAATCGCTTCTCCAAGTGAGCCCAGAAGTTGCATGTACAAGCCATGACAAGCCAACAATGCGTTCCACC
>JAWPHD010021727.1:0-27335 GCA_037043455.1 Cyrtodaria siliqua
GTGTAAGAACTGAATATATATGTGTAAGAACGGAATATATATGTGTAAGAACTGAATATATATGCGTAAGAACAGAATATATATGGGTAAGAACGGAATATATATGCGTAAGAACGGAATTATATATGGTAAGAACGGAACTATATGTGTAAGAACTGAATATATATGTGTAAGAACGGAATATATATGTGTAAGAACGGAATATATATATGTGTTAGAACGGAATATATACGTGTAAGAGCGGAATATATATGTGGTAAGAATGGAATCTATATGTGTAAGAACGGAATATATATGTGTAAGAAATGAATATATATCTGTAAGAAATGAATATATATTTGTAAGAACTGATATATATGTGTAAGACTGAATATATATAAGTAAGAACTGAATATATATGCTTAAGAACGGAATATATATGTGTAAGAACGGAATATATATGTGTTAAGAACGAAATATGTACGTGTAAGAACGGAATATATATGTGTAAGAACGGAATATATATGTGTATATATGTGTAAGAACGGAATATATATGTGTAAGAACTGAATATATATGTGTAATAAGTGAATATATATGTGTAAAAACTGAATATATATGTGTAGACGAAATATATATGTGTATAGAAATGAATATATCATGCGTAAGAACGAAATATATATGCGTAAAAACTATAATATATATGCGTAAGAACGGAATATATATGTGTAAGAAACGGGAATATATATGTGTAAGAACGGGATATATATGTGTAAGAACTGAATATGTATGCGTAAGAACGGAATATATATGTGTAAGAATGAATATATATGTGTAAGAACGGAATATATATGTGTAAGAACTGAATATATATGTGTAAGAACTGAATATATATGTGTAAAAACTGAATATATATTTGTAAAAAATGAATATATATGTGTAAGAAATGAATATATATTCGTAAGAACAGAATATATAAGGTGTAAGAACGGAATATATATGTGTAAGAAACGAAATATATATGTGTAAGAACGGAATATGTACTGTGTAAGAACGGAATATATATGTGTAAGAACGGAATATATAGGTGTATATATGTTTAAGAACGGAATTATATGTGTAGAACTGAATATATATGTGTAAGAAGTCATATATATGTGTAAGAACGGAATATATATGTGTAAGAACTGAATATATGTGTAACAACTGAATTATATGTGTAAGGAACGGAATTATATGTGTAAGAACGGAATATGTACGTGTAAGAACGGAATATATATTGTAAGAACGGAATATATATGTGTATATATGTGTAAGAACGGAATATATATGTGTAAGAACTGAAATATATAGTGTTAAAAAGTGAATATATATGTGTAAGAACGGAATATATATTGTAAGAAAGGAAATATATACGTGTAAGCACGGAATATATATGTATAAGAACTGAACATATATGTGTAAGAAATGATTATATATGCGTAAGAACTGAATATATATGCGTAAGAACTGAATATATATGCGTAAGAACTGAATATATATCTGTAAGACTGAATAAATGGAAACTGAATATATATGCGTAAGAACTGAATATATATGCGTAAGAACGGAAATATATTTCAATAAGAACGGAATATATATGTGTCAGAACGCAATATGTACGTGTAAGAACGGAATATATATGTGTAAGAAACGGAATATATATTTGTTAAGAACGGAATATGTACTTTTAAGAACGGAATATATATGGTGTAAGAACGAATATATATGTGTAAGAAAGGAATATATATGTGTAAGAAGTGAATATATGTGTTTAAGAACTGAATATATATGTGTAAGAACAGAAATATATATGTGTAAGAACGGAATATATATATGTGTAAGAACGAAAATATATGTGTTTGAACGGAATATATATGTGTAAGAACGGAATATATATGCGTAAGAACTGAATATATATGCGTAAGAACTGAAAATATATGTGTAAGAACGGAATATATATGTGTAAGAACGGGAATATATATGTGTAAAAATTGAATATATATGTGTAAGAAAATGAATATATATTCGTAAGAACTGAATATATAAGGGTAAGAACGGAATATATATGTGTAAGAAACAGAATATATATGTGTAAGAACGGAATATGTACGTGTAAGAACGGAATATATATGTGTAAGAACGGAATAAATATGTGTATATATGTTTAAGAACGGAATATATATGTGTAAGAACTGAATATATATGTGTAAGAAGTCAAATATATATGTGTAAGAACGGAATATATATGTGTAATGAACTGAATTTATGTGTAACAACTGAATATATATGTGTAAGAACGGAATATATATGTGTAAGAACGGAATATGTACGTGTAAGAACGGAATATATATTTGTAAGAACGGAATATATATGTGTATATATGTGTAAGAACGGATATATATGTGTAAGAACTGAATACTATATGTGTAAAAGTGAATATGATATGTGTAAAGAACGGATTATATATGTGTAAGGAAAAGAAATATATTACGTGTAAGCACGGAATATATATGTATAAGAACTGAACATATATGTGTAAGAAATGATTATATATGCGTAAGAACTGAATATATATGCGTAAGAACTGAATATATAAGCGTAAGAACTGAATATATATCTGTAAGAACTGAATAAATGTGTAAGAACTGAATATATATGCGTAAGAACTGAATATATATGCGTAAGAACGAAATATATTTCATAAGAACGGGAATATATATGTGTCAGAACGCAATATGTACGTGTAAGAACGGAATATATATGTGTAAGAACGGAATATATATTTGTAAGAACGGAATATGTACTTTTAAGAACGGAATATATATGTGTAAGAACGAATATATATGTGTAAGAAAGGAATATATATGTGTAAGAAGTGAATATATGTGTTTAAGAACTGAATATATATGTGTAAGAACAGAATATATATGTGTAAGAACGGAATATATATATGTGTAAGAACGAAATATATGTGTTTGAACGAATATATATGTGTAAGACGGAATATCATATGCGTAGAACTGAATATATTTGCGTAAGAACTGAATATATATGTGTAAGAACGGAATTATATATGTGTAAGAACGGAATAATATGTGTAAGAAAGGGAATAATATGTGTAAGAAAGGAATATATATGTGTAAGAACTGAATATAGTATGGTGTAAGAACGGATTATATATGTGTAAGAACTGAATATATTGTGGTAAGAACCAATATAGATGTGTAAGAACGGAATCATATGGTGTAAGAAGTGGAATATATATGTGTAAGACTGAATATATATTCGTTAAAACTGAATATATATGTGTAAGGACTGAATTTATATATGTAAGACTGAATATATGGTGTAAGAACTGAATATATATTCGTAAGAACTGTATATATAAGCGTATAACTGAATATATATACGTAAGAACTGAACATATATGTGTAAGAAGTAAATATTCATGCTTAGAACGGAATATATTAGTGTAAGAACGGAATATATATGCGTAAGACATGAATATATATGTGTAAGAACGGAATTTATATGTGTAAGAAGTGAATATATCTGTGTAAGAACGGAATATATATGTGTAAGAAGTGAATATATATGTGTAAGAACTGAAAATTAAGTGTAAAAACGGAATATATATTGTAAGGTATATATGTGTAAGAACGGAATAATATATGTGTAAGAACGGAATATATATGCGTAAAAACTGAATAATATGCTTAAGAACTGAATATATATGCGTAAGAAATGATATGTATCGTAAGAAACGGCATAAATATGTGTAAGAACGGTATATTATATGTGTAGTACGGAATATGTACGTGTAAGAACGGAATATATATTTGTATGAAGGAATATATATGTGTAAGAAGTGAATATATATGTATAAGAACTGAATATATATGTGTAGAGACGGAATGATATATGTGTAAGAACGGAATAAATATGTGTAAGACGGGAATATATATGTGTACGAACTGAATATATAAGAGTAAGAACTGAAAATATATGTGTAAGAACTGAATATATATGTGCAGAGAACTGAATATATATGTGTAAGACTGAATATATGTGTAAGAACGGAATTTATTGTGTAAGAACGTAAAAAAAACAGAAATAAGAACGGAATTATATATGTGTTAAGAACGGAATATGTAAGTGTAAGAACGGAAAATGTGTAAGAACGATGTTTGTATATATGTGTAAGACGGATATATATGTGTAAGAACGGAATAATATGGTAAGAGTGAAAATACAGTGTAGAACGGAATATATATGTGTAAGAAAGGAATCATATACGTGTAAGAACGGAATATATATGTATAAGAACTGAACATATATGTGTAAAGAAATTGATTATATATGCGTAAGAACTGTATAAATATGTGTAAGAACGGAATATATATGCGTAAGAACTGATATATATTTGTAAGAACGGAATATATATGTGTAAAAGAACGGATATTATATGAGTCAAGAACGGAAATATATATGTGTAAGAACGGAATATGTACGTGTAGAACGGAGATATTTATGTGTAAGAACGGAATAATATGTGTAAGAAGTGAAAATAATGTGTATGAACGGAATATATATGGTGTAAGAACGGAATATATATATGTGTAAGAACCGGAATATATTGTGTGTAAGAACGGAATATATATGTGTAAGAACAGAATATCTATGTGTTAAGACTGAATATATATATGTAGAACTGAAAATATATGTGTAAGAAATGAATATATATGTGTAAGAACTGAATATATATGTGTAAGAACGGAATATATATGTCTAAGAACCGAATATATATGTGTAAGAACGGAATATGCTACGTGTAAGAACGGGAATATATAATTGTAAGGAACTGACATATATATGTAAGAAATGAATATATATGCGTAAGAACTGGTTATATATGCGTAAGAACGAATATATATCTGTAAGAACTGAATATATGATGTGAAAACCTGAATATATGCATAAGAAATGAATATGTATTCGTAAGAACGAATATATATGTGTAAGAACGGAAATTAGTTGTGTAAGAACGAAAGTACGTGTAAGAACGAATATATATTTGTAAATAAATATATGTGGTAAGAAGTGAATATAAATGTGTAAGAACTGAATATATATGTGTAAGAACGAATATAAAGCAGTAAAGAACGGAATAAATATGTGTAAGAACGGAATATATAAGTGTAAGAACTGAATATATAAGAGTAAGAACTGGAAAATATATGTGTAAGAACTGAATATATATGTGCAAGAACGGAATATATATGCGTAAGAACTGAATATATGTGTAAGAACTGAAATATATATGTGTAAGAGACGGAATTTATATGTGTAAGAACGGAATATGTACGTGTAAGAACGGAATATATAGTGTAAGAACGGAATTATATGTGTTGTGATTGTGTAAGACGGAATATTATATGTGTAAGAACTGAATATATATGTGTAGAAGTGATTATATATGTGTAGAACGGAATATATATGTGTAAGAAAGGATATATACGTGTAAGAACGGATATATATGTATAGAACTGAACATATATGGTGTAAGAAATGATTATATATGCGTTAAGAACTGAATATATATGTGTAAGAACGGAATATATATGCGTAAGAACTGAATATATATTTGTAAGAACGGAATATATATGTGTAAGAACGGAATATATATGTGTAAGAACGAAATATGTATGTGTAAGAACGGAATATGTACGTGTAAGAACGGAAGTATATATGTGTAAGAACTGAACATATATGCATAAGAACTGGATATAATGCGTAAGAACTGAATATATATCTGTAAGAACTGAATATATGTGTAAGAACTGAATATATTTGCGTCAGTATATGTGTAAGAACTGAATATATTTGCGTAAGAACTGATATATTTGCGTAAGAACGGAATATATATGAGTAAGAACGGAATATATATGAGTAAGAAACGGAATATATATGTGTAAGAAACGGAATATGTACGTGTAAGAACGAATATATATGTGTAAGAACGGGATATATATGTGTAAAGAGTGAATATATATGTGTAAGAACTGAATATATATGTGTAAGGAACGGACTATATATATGTGTAAGAACGGAATATATGTGTGTAATACACGGAATATATATTGTAAGAAGACTGGAATATATATGTGTAAGAACTGAACTATATATATGTAAGAACTGAATAAAATATGTGTAAGAAGTCAATATATATGAGATAAGAACTGAATATATATGTGTAAGAAGTGAATATATATGTGTAAGAACTGAATATATATGTGTAAGAACGGAATATATATGTGTAAGAACCGAATATATATGTGTAAGAACGGAATATGTACGTGTAACGAACGGAATATATATGTGTAAGAACTGAACATATATATCGTAAGAAATGAATATATATGCGTAAGAACTGAATATATATGCGTAAGAACTGAATACTATATCTGTAAGAACTGAAATATATATGTGTAAAAACTGAATATATATGCATAAGAAATGAATATGTATTCGTAAGAACGGAATATATATGTGTAAGAACGGAATATATAGTGTAAGAACGGAATATGTACGTGTAAGAACGAATATATATTTGTAAAGAACGGAATATAGTAAGTAGTGAATATATATGTGTAGAAAGAAGAAATATATGAGTAAACTGTGTAGAAGGAATATATATGTTAAGAACGAGAATATATATGTGTAAGAACTGAATAAATAAGTGTAAGAACGGAATATATATGTGTAAGAACTGAATATATATGAGTAAGAACTGAAAATATATGTGTAAGAACTGAATATATGTGCAAGAACTGAACTATATATGCTAGACTGATATATGTACACGGAATATATATGTGTACGAATATATATGTGTAAGAACGGAATATGTACGTGTAAGAACGGAATATTATATTTGTAAGAACGGAATATATATGTGTATGTATGTGTAAGAACGGAATATATATGTGTAAGAATGAATATATATGTGTAAGAGTGAATATATATGTGTAAGAACGGAATATATATGTGTAAGAAAGAAATATATACGTGTAAGAACGGAATATATATGTATAAGAACTGAACATATATGTGGTAAGAAATGAATATATATGCGTAAGAACTGAATATATATGCGTAAGAACTGAATATATATGCGTAAGAACTGATATATATATCTGTAAGAACTGAATAAATGTGTAAGAACTGAATATATATGAGTAAGAACTGAATATATATGCGTAAGAACGGAATATATATCAATAAGAACGGAATATATATGTGTAAGAACGCAATATGTACGTGTTAAGAACGGGAATATATATGTGTAAGAACGGAATATATATGTGTAAGAACGGAATATATAGTGTAAGACTGAAAATATATGTGTAAAAACGAATATATGTGTAAGAATATATATGCGTAAGAACGGAATATATATGTGTAAGACGGAATATATATGCGTAAAAACTGAATATATATGCTTAAGAACTGAATATATATGCGTAAGAACTGAATATATATGCATGAGAAAGGAATATATATGCGTAAGAACTGAATATATATGTGGTAAGAACGGAATATATATGTGTAAGAACGGAATTTATATGTGTAAAAACTGAATATATATGTGTAAGAACAGAATATATGTGTAAAAATATATATGCGTAAGAACGAATATATATGTGTAAGAACGGTATGTATACATGTAAGAACGGAATATATATGTTTAACAACGTGGATATATATGTGTAAGAACGGAATATATACGTGTAAGAACGGAATATATATGTGTAAGACGGAATATATATGTGTAAGAACGGAATATATATGTGTAAGAACTGAATATATATGTGTAAGAACGAATAAATATGTGTAAGAACTGAATATATATGTGTAAGAACTGAATCTATATGTGTAAGAACTGAATATATATGTGTAAGAACGGAATAGTGTAAGAACGGAATATATATGTGTAAGAACGGAATATATATGTGTAAGAACGGAATATATATGTGTTAGAACGGAATATATACGTGTAAGAGCGGAATATATATGTGTAAGAATGGAATATATATGTGTAAGAACGAAATATATATGTGTAAGAACGGAATATATATGTGTAAGAACTGAATATATATTTGTAAGAACTGAATATATATGTGTAAAAACTGAATATATATAAGTAAGAACTGAATATATATGCTTAAGAACGGAATATATATGTGTAAGAACGGAATATATATGTGTAAGAACGGAATATGTACGTGTAAGAACGGAATATATATGTGTAAGAACGGAATATATATGTGTATATATGTGTAAGAACGGAATATATATGTGTAAGAACTGAATATATATGTGTAATAAGTGAATATATATGTGTAAAAACTGAATATATATGTGTAAGAACGAAATATATATGTGTAAGAACTGAATATATATGCGTAAGACCGGAATATATATGCGTAAAAACTAAATATATATGCGTAAGAACGGAATATATATGTGTAAGAACGGAATATATATGTGTAAGAACGGGATATATATGTGTAAGAACGGAATATGTACGTGTAAGAACGGAATATATATGTGTAAGAACGGAATATATATGTGTAAGAACGGAATATATATGTGTAAGAACTGAATATATATGTGTAAGAACTGAATATATATGTGTAAAAACTGAATATATATTTGTAAGAATTGAATATATATGTGTAAGAACTGAATATATATGCGTAAGAACTGAATATATATGCGTAAGAACGGAATATATATGTGTAAGAACAGAATATATATGTGTAAGAACGGAATATGTACGTGTAAGAACGGAATATATATGGTTAAGAACGGAATATATATGTGTATATATGTTTAAGAACGGAATATATATGTTTAAGAACTGAATATATATGTGTAAGAAGTGAATATATATGTGTAAGAACTGAATATATATGTGTAAGAACGGAATATATATGTGTAAGAACTGAATATATATGCGTAAGAACAGAATATATATGGGTAAGAACGGAATATATATGCGTAAGAACGGAATATATATGTGTAAGAACGGAATATATATGTGTAAGAACTGAATATATATGTGTAAGAACGGAATATATATGTGTAAGAACGGAATATATATATGTGTTAGAACGGAATATATACGTGTAAGAGCGGAATATATATGTGTAAGAATGGAATCTATATGTGTAAGAACGGAATATATATGTGTAAGAAATGAATATATATCTGTAAGAAATGAATATATATTTGTAAGAACTGAATATATATGTGTAAGAACTGAAAATATATAAGTAAGAACTGAATATATATGCTTAAGAACGGAATATATATGTGTAAGAACGGAATATATATGTGTTAGAACGAAATATGTACGTGTAAGAACGGAATATATATGTGTAAGAACGGAATATATATGTGTATATATGTGTAAGAACGGAATATATATGTGTAAGAACTGAATATATATGTGTAATAAGTGAATATATATGTGTAAAAACTGAATATATATGTGTAAGAACGAAATATATATGTGTAAGAACTGAATATATATGCGTAAGAACGAAATATATATGCGTAAAAACTAAATATATATGCGTAATAACGGAATATATATGTGTAAGAACGGAATATATATGTGTAAGAACGGGATATATATGTGTAAGAACTGAATATGTATGCGTAAGAACGGAATATATATGTGTAAGAATGGAATATATATGTGTAAGAACGGAATATATATGTGTAAGAACTGAATATATATGTGTAAGAACTGAATATATATGTGTAAAAACTGAATATATATTTGTAAAAATTGAATATATATGTGTAAGAAATGAATATATATTCGTAAGAACTGAATATATAAGGGTAAGAACGGAATATATATGTGTAAGAACAGAATATATATGTGTAAGAACGGAATATGTACGTGTAAGAACGGAATATATATGTGTAAGAACGGAATATATATGTGTATATATGTTTAAGAACGGAATATATATGTGTAAGAACTGAATATATATGTGTAAGAAGTCAATATATATGTGTAAGAACGGAATATATATGTGTAAGAACTGAATATATGTGTAACAACTGAATATATATGTGTAAGAACGGAATATATATGTGTAAGAACGGAATATGTACGTGTAAGAACGGAATATATATTTGTAAGAACGGAATATATATGTGTATATATGTGTAAGAACGGAATATATATGTGTAAGAACTGAATATATATGTGTAAAAAGTGAATATATATGTGTAAGAACGGAATATATATGTGTAAGAAAGAAATATATACGTGTAAGCACGGAATATATATGTATAAGAACTGAACATATATGTGTAAGAAATGATTATATATGCGTAAGAACTGAATATATATGCGTAAGAACTGAATATATATGCGTAAGAACTGAATATATATCTGTAAGAACTGAATAAATGTGTAAGAACTGAATATATATGCGTAAGAACTGAATATATATGCGTAAGAACGAAATATATTTCAATAAGAACGGAATATATATGTGTCAGAACGCAATATGTACGTGTAAGAACGGAATATATATGTGTAAGAACGGAATATATATTTGTAAGAACGGAATATGTACTTTTAAGAACGGAATATATATGTGTAAGAACGGAATATATATGTGTAAGAAAGGAATATATATGTGTAAGAAGTGAATATATGTGTTTAAGAACTGAATATATATGTGTAAGAACAGAATATATATGTGTAAGAACGGAATATATATATGTGTAAGAACGGAATATATGTGTTTGAACGGAATATATATGTGTAAGAACGGAATATATATGCGTAAGAACTGAATATATATGCGTAAGAACTGAATATATATGTGTAAGAACGGAATATATATGTGTAAGAACGGAATATATATGTGTAAGAACGGAATATATATGTGTAAGAAAGGAATATATATGTGTAAGAACTGAATATATATGTGTAAGAACGGATTATATATGTGTAAGAACTGAATATATATGTGTAAGAACCAAATATATATGTGTAAGAACGGAATATATATGTGTAAGAAGTGAATATATATGTGTAAGAACTGAATATATATGTGTTAAAACTGAATATATATGTGTAAGGACTGAATATATATATGTAAGAACTGAATATATATGTGTAAGAACTGAATATATATGCGTAAGAACTGAATATATAAGCGTAAAACTGAATATATATACGTAAGAACTGAACATATATGTGTAAGGAATAAATATTCATGCTTAAGAACGGAATATATTAGTGTAAGAACGGAATATATATGCGTAAGAACTGAATATATATGTGTAAGAACGGAATATATATGTGTAAGAAGTGAATATATATGTGTAAGAACGGAATATATATGTGTAAGAAGTGAATATATATGTGTAAGAACTGAAAATATATGTGTAAAAACGGAATATATGTGTAAGAATATATATGTGTAAGAACGGAATATATATGTGTAAGAACGGAATATATATGCGTAAAAACTGAATATATATGCTTAAGAACTGAATATATATGCGTAAGAACTGAATATATATGCATGAGAAAGGAATATATATGCGTAAGAACTGAATATATATGCGTGTAAGAACGGAATATATATGTGTAAGAACGGAATTTATATGTGTAAGAACTGAATATATATGTGTAAGAACAGAATATATGTGTAAAAATATATATGCGTAAGAACGGAATATATATGTGTAAGAACGGTATATATACATGTAAGAACGGAATATATATGTTTAACAACGGGATATATATGTGTAAGAACGGAATATATACGTGTAAGAACGGAATATATATGTGTAAGAACGGAATATATATGTGTAAGAACTGAATATATATGTGTAAGAACGGAATAAATATGTGTAAGAACTGAATATATATGTGTAAGAACTGAATATATAAGAGTAAGAACTGAATATATATGTGTAAGAACTGAATATATATGTGCAAAAACTGAATATATATGAGTAAGAACTGAATATATATGTGTAAGAACTGAATATATATGTGTAAGAACGGAATATATATGTGTAAGAACGGAATATATATGTGTAAGAACGGAATATATATGTGTTAGAACGGAATATATACGTCTAAGAGCGGAATATATATGTGTAAGAATGGAATATATATGTGTAAGAACGAAATATATATGTGTAAGAACGGAATATATATGTGTAAGAACTGAATATATATTTGTAAGAACTGAATATATATGTGTAAAAACTGAATATATATAAGTAAGAACTGAATATATATGCTTAAGAACGGAATATATATGTGTAAGAACGGAATATATATGTGTAAGAACGGAATATGTACGTGTAAGAACGGAATATATATGTGTAAGAACGGAATATATATGTGTATATATGTGTAAGAACGGAATATATATGTGTAAGAACTGAATATATATGTGTAATAAGTGAATATATATGTGTAAAAACTGAATATATATGTGTAAGAACGAAATATATATGTGAAAGAACTGAATATATATGCGTAAGACCGGAATATATATGCGTAAAAACTAAATATATATGCGTAAGAACGGAATATATATGTGTAAGAACGGAATATATATGTGTAAGAACGGGATATATATGTGTAAGAACGGAATATGTACGTGTAAGAACGGAATATATATGTGTAAGAACGGAATATATATGTGTAAGAACGGAATATATATGTGTAAGAACTGAATATATATGTGTAAGAACTGAATATATATGTGTAAAAACTGAATATATATTTGTAAGAATTGAATATATATGTGTAAGAACTGAATATATATGCGTAAGAACTGAATATATATGCGTAAGAACGGAATATATATGTGTAAGAACAGAATATATATGTGTAAGAACGGAATATGTACGTGTAAGAACGGAATATATATGGTTAAGAACGGAATATATATGTGTATATATGTTTAAGAACGGAATATATATGTTTAAGAACTGAATATATATGTGTAAGAAGTGAATATATATGTGTAAGAACTGAATATATATTGTGTAAGAACGGAATATATATGTGTAAGAACGGAATATATATATGTGTAAGAACGGAATATATATGTGTAAGAACTGAATATATATGTGTAAGAACTGAATATATATGCGTAAGAACGGAATATATATGAGTAAGAACGGAATATATATTTGTAAGAACGGAATTTGTACGTGTAAGAACGGAATATATATGTGTAAGAACGGAATATATATGTGTAAGAACGGATTATATATGTGTAAGAACTGAATATATATGCGTAAGAACAGAATATATATGGGTAAGAACGGAATATATATGCGTAAGAACGGAATATATATGTGTAAGAACGGAATATATATGTGTAAGAACTGAATATATATGTGTAAGAACGGAATATATATGTGTAAGAACGGAATATATATATGTGTTAGAACGGAATATATACGTGTAAGAGCGGAATATATATGTGTAAGAATGGAATCTATATGTGTAAGAACGGAATATATATGTGTAAGAAATGAATATATATCTGTAAGAAATGAATATATATTTGTAAGAACTGAATATATATGTGTGAGAACTGAATATATATAAGTAAGAACTGAATATATATGCTTAAGAACGGAATATATATGTGTAAGAACGGAATATATATGTGTTAGAACGGAATATGTACGTGTAAGAACGGAATATATATTTGTAAGAACGGAATATATATGTGTATATATGTGTAAGAACGGAATATATATGTGTAAGAACTGAATATATATGTGTAATAAGTGAATATATATGTGTAAAAACTGAATATATATGTGTAAGAACGAAATATATATGTGTAAGAACTGAATATATATGCGTAAGAACGAAATATATATGCGTAAAAACTAAATATATATGCGTAAGAACGGAATATATATGTGTAAGAACGGAATATATATGTGTAAGAACGGGATATATATGTGTAAGAACGGAATATGTATGCGTAAGAACGGAATATATATGTGTAAGAATGGAATATATATGTGTAAGAACGGAATATATATGTGTAAGAACTGAATATATATGTGTAAGAACTGAATATATATGTGTAAAAACTGAATATATATTTGTAAAAATTGAATATATATGTGTAAGAAATGAATATATATTCGTAAGAACTGAATATATGTGTAAGAACGGAATATATATGTGTAAGAACAGAATATATATGTGTAAGAACGGAATATGTACGTGTAAGAACGGAATATATATGTGTAAGAACGGAATATATATGTGTATATATGTTTAAGAACGGAATATATATGTGTAAGAACTGAATATATATGTGTAAGAAGTCAATATATATGTGTAAGAACTGAATATATATGTGAAAGAACGGAATATATATGTGTAAGAACTGAATATATATGAGTAAGAACAGAATATATATGGGTAAGAACGGAATATATATGCGTAAGATATATGTGTAAGAACGGAATAGATACGTGTAAGAACGTAATATATATGTGTAAGAACGGAATAAATACGTGTAAGAACGGAATATATATGTGTAAGAACGGAATATATATGTGTAAGAACGGAATATATATGTGTAAGAACTGAATATATATGCGTAAGAACGGAATATATATGTGTAAGAACGGAATATATACGTGTAAGAACGTAGTTTAAATGTGTAAAAAAGGAATATATATGTGTAAGAACGAAATATATATGTGTAAGAACTGAATATATATGTGTAAGAACTGAATATATATTCGTAAGAACTGAATATATGTGCGTAAGAACTGAATATATATATGCGTAAGAACGGAATATATATGCGTAAGAACGAAATATATATGAGTAAGAACTGAAAATATATATGCGTAAGAACGGAATATATATGTGTAAGAACGGAATATATATTTGTAAAAACAGAATATATATGTGTAAGAACGGTATATATATGTGTAAGAACGGAATATATATGTGTAAGAACGGAATATATATGTGTAAGAAGTGAATATATATGTGTAAGAACTGAATATATATGTGTAAGAACTCAATATATATGTGTAAGAACTGAATATATATGCGTAAAACTGAATATATATGTGTAAGAACTGAACATATATGTGTAACAAATGAATATATATGCGTAAGAACTGAATATATATGCGTAAGAACTGAGTATATATGCGTAAGAACTGAATATATATGCGTAAGAACGGAATATATATGTGTAAGAACTGAATATATATGTGTAAGAACGGAATATATATGTGTAAGAACTGAATATATATGTGTAAGAACGGAATATATATGTGTAAGAACGGAATATATACGTGTAAGAACGGAATATATATGTGTAAGAACTGAATATATATGTAAAATAACGTAATATATATGTGTAAGAACTGAATATATATACGTAAGAACTGAATATATATGCTTATGAACGGAATATATATGTGTAGAGAACGGAATATATATGTGTTAGAACGGAATATGTACGTGTAAGAACGGAATATATATGTGTAAGAACGGAATATATATGTGTATATATGTGTAAGAACGGAATATATATGTGTAAGAACTAAATATATATGTGTAAGAAGTGAATATATATGTGTAAGAACTGAATATATATGTGTAAGAACGGAATATATATGTGTAAGAACGGAATATATATTTGTAAGAACGGAATATGTACGTGTAAGAACGGAATATATATGTGTAAGAACTGAACATATATGTGTAAGAAATGAATATATATGCGTAAGAACTGATCATATATGTGTAAGAACTGAATATATATGCGTAAGAACGGAATATATATCTGTAAGAACTGAATATATGTGTAAGAACTGAATATATTTGCGTAAGATTTGAATATATATGCGTAAGAACGGAATATATATGAGTAAGAACGGAATATATATGTGTAAGAACGGAATATATATATTTGTAAGAACGGAATATATATGTGTAAGAAATGAATATATATGTGTAAGAACTGAATATATATATGTAAGAACTGAACATATATGTGTAAGAAGTGAATATATATGTGTAAGAACTGAATATATATGTGTAAGAACGGAATATATATGTGTAAGAACGGAATATGTACGTGTAAGAACGGAATATATATGTGTAAGAACTGAACATATATATGTAAGAAATGAATATATATGCGTAAAAACTGGATATATATGCGTAAGAACTGAATATATATCTGTAAGAACTGAATATATATGTGTAAGAACTGAATATATATGCGTAAGAACTGAATATATATTCGTAAGAACGGAATATATATGTGTAAGAACGGAATATATATGTGTAAGAACGGAATATGTACGTGTAAGAACGGAATATATATGTGTAAGAACGAAATATATATGTGTAAGAACTGAATATATATGTGTTAGAACGGAATATATACGTGTAAGAACGTAGTATATATGTGTAAAAACGGAATATATATGTGTAAGAACGGAATATATGTGCGTAAAACTGAATATATATGCGTAAGAACTGAACATATATCTGTAAGAAATGAATATATATGCGTAGGAACTGAATATATATGTGTAAGAACTGAATATATATGCGTAACGATTAAGAACTGAATATATATGTGTAAGAACTGAATATATATGTGTAAGAACGGAATATATATGTGTAAGAACTGAATATATATGCGTAAGAACTGAATATATATGCGTAAGAACGGAATATATATGTGTAAGAACGGAATATATATGTATAAGAACGGGATATATATGTGTAAGAACGGAATATGTACGTGTAAGAACGGAATATATATGTGTAAGAATGGAATATATATGTGTAAGAAAGGAATATATATGTGTAAAAACTGAATATATATGTGTAAGAACTGAATATATATGTGTAAAAACTGAATATATATTTGTAAGAATTGAATATATATTTGTAAGAACTGAATATATATGCGTAAGAACTGAATATATATGCGTAAGAACGGAATATATATGTGTAAGAACAGAATATATATGTGTAAGAACGGAATATGTATGTGTAAGAACGGAATATATATGTGTAAGAACGGAATATATATGTGTATATATGTTTAAGAACGGAATATATATGCATAAAACTGAATATATATGCGTAAGAACTGAACATGTATGTGTAACAAATGAATATATATGCGTAAAAACTGAATATATATGCGTAAGAACTGAATATATATGCGTAAGAACGGAATATATATGTGTAAGAACTGAATATATAAGTGTAAGAATGGAATATATATGTGTAAGAACCGAATATATATGTGTAAGAACGGAATATATATGTGTAAGAACGGAATATATACGTGTAAGAATAGAATATATATGTGTAAGAACGGAATATATATGTAAAAGAACGGAATATATATGTGTAAGAACTGAATATATATACGTAATAACTGAATATATATTCTTATGAACGGAATATATATGTGTAAGAACGGAATATATATGTGTTAGAACGGAATATGTACGTGTAAGAACGGAATATATATGTGTAAGAACGGAATATATATGTATAAGAACGGGATATATATGTGTAAGAACAGAATATGTACGTGTAAGAACGGAATATATATGTGTAAGAATGGAATATATACGTGTAAGAACGGAATATATATGTGTAAAAACTGAATATATATGTGTAAGAACTGAATATATATGTGTAAAAACTGAATATATATTTGTAAGAATTGAATATATATGTGTAAGAACTGAAAATATATGCGTAAGAACTGAATATATATGCGTAAGAACGGAATATATATGTGTAAGAACAGAATATATATGTGTAAGAACGGAATATGTACGTTTAAGAACGGAATATATATGTGTAAGAACGGAATATATATGTGTATATAGGTTTAAGAACGGAATATATATGCGTAAAACTGAATATATATGCGTAAGAACTGAGCATATATGTGTAACAAATGAATATATATGCGTAAAAACTGAATATATATGCGTAAGAACTGAATATATATGCGTAAGAACGGAATACATATGTGTAAGAACTGAATATATAAGTGTAAGAACGGAATATATATGTGTTAGAACGGAATATGTACGTGTAAGAACGGAATATATATGTGTAAGAACGGAATATATATGTGTATATATGTGTAAGAACGGAATATATAAGTGTAAGAACTGAATATATATGTGTAAGAAGTGAATATATATATGTGTAAGAACTGAATATATATGTGCAAGAACGGAATATATATGTGTAAGAACGGAATATATATTTGTAAGAACGGAATATGTACGTGTAAGAACGGAATATATATGTGTAAGAACTGAACATATATGTGCAAGAAATGAATATATATGCGTAAGAACTGAATATATATGTGTAATAACTGAATATATATGCGTAAGAACTGAATATATATCTGTAAGAACTGAATATATGTGTAAGAACTGAATATATTTGCGTAAGAACTGAATATATATGCGTAAGAACGGAATATATATGAGTAAGAACGGAATATATATGTGTAAGAACGGAATTTGTACGTGTAAGAACGGAATATATAGGCGTAAGAACTGAATATATATGTGTAACAACGGAAAATATATGTGTAAGAACTGAATATATATGTGTAAGAACTGAATATATATGTGTAAAAACTGAATATATATTTGTAAGAATTGAATATATATGTGTAAGAACTGAATATATATGCGTAAGAACTGAATATATATGCGTAAGAACGGAATATATATGTGTAAGAACAGAATATATATGTGTAAGAACGGAATATGTACGTGTAAGAACGGAATATATATGGTTAAGAACGGAATATATATGTGTATATATGTTTAAGAACGGAATATATATGTGTAAGAACAGAATATATATGTGTAAGAAGTGAATATATATGTGTAAGAACTGAATATATATGTGTAAGAACGGAATATATATGTGTAAGAACAGAATATATATGGGTAAGAACGGAATATATATGCGTAAGAACGGAATATATATGTGTAAGAACGGAATATATATGTGTAAGAACTGAATATATATGTGTAAGAACGGAATATATATGTGTAAGAACGGAATATATATATGTGTTAGAACGGAATATATACGTGTAAGAGCGGAATATATATGTGTAAGAATGGAATCTATATGTGTAAGAACGGAATATATATGTGTAAGAAATGAATATATATCTGTAAGAACTGAATATATATTTGTAAGAACTGAATATATATGTGTAAGAACTGAATATATATAAGTAAGAACAGAATATATATGGGTAAGAACGGAATATATATGCGTAAGAACGGAATATATATGTGTAAGAACGGAATAGATATGTGTAAGAACGTAATACATATGTGTAAGAACGGAATAAATACGTGTAAGAACGGAATATATATGTGTAAGAACGGGATATATATGTGTAAGAACGGAATATGTATGCGTAAGAACGGAATATATATGTGTAAGAATGGAATATATATGTGTAAGAACGGAATATATATGTGTAAGAACTGAATATATATGTGTAAGAACTGAATATATATGTGTAAAAACTGAATATACATTTGTAAGAATTGAATATATATGTGTAAGAAATGAATATATATTCGTAAGAACGGAATATATATGTGTAAGAACAGAATATATATGTGTAAGAACGGAATATGTACGTGTAAGAACGGAATATATATGGTTAAGAACGGAATATATATGTGTATATATGTGTAAGAAGTGAATATATATGTGTAAGAACTGAATATATATGTGTAAGAGCGGAATATATATGTGTAAGAACTGAATATATATGCGTAAGAACAGAATATATATGGGTAAGAACGGAATATTTATGCGTAAGAACGGAATATATATGTGTAAGAACGGAATAGATATGTGTAAGAACGTAATACATATGTGTAAGAACGGAATAAATACGTGTTAGAACGGAATATATATGTGTAAGAACGGAATATATATGTGTAAGAACGGAATATATATGTGTAAGAATTGAATATATATGTGTAAGAACTGAATATATATTCGTAAGAACTGAATATATATGCGTAAGAACTGAATATATATATGCGTAAGAACGGAATATATATGCGTAAGAACGAAATATATATGAGTAAGAACTGAAAATATATATGCGTAAGAACGGAATATATATGTGTAAGAACGGAATATATATTTGTAAAAACGGAATATATATGTGTAAGAACGGTATATATATGTGTAAGAACGGAATATATATGTGTAAGAACGGAATATATATGTGTAAGAAGTGAATATATATGTGTAAGAACTGAATATATATGTGTAAGAACTCAATATATATGTGTAAGAACTGAATATATATGCGTAAAACTGAATATATATGTGTAAGAACTGAACATATATGTGTAACAAAAGAATATATATGCGTAAGAACTGAATATATATGCGTAAGAACTGAATATATATGCTTAAGAACGGAATATATATGTGTAAGAACTGAATATATATGTGTAAGAACGGAATATATATGTGTAAGAACTGAATATATATGTGTAAGAACGGAATATATATGTGTAAGAACGGAATATATACGTGTAAGAAAGGAATATATATGTGTAAGAACGGAATATATATGTAAAAGAACGGAATATATATGTGTAAGAACTGAATATATATACGTAAGAACTGAATATATATGCTTATGAACGGAATATATATGTGTAAGAACGGAATATATATGTGTTAGAACGAAATATGTACGTGTAAGAACGGAATATATATGTGTAAGAACGGAATATATATGTGTATATATGTGTAAGAACGGAATATATATGTGTAAGAACTAAATATATATGTGTAAGAAGTGAATATATATGTGTAAGAACTGAATATATATGTGTAAGAACGGAATATATATGTGTAAGAACGGAATATATATTTGTAAGAACGGAATATGTACGTGTAAGAACGGAATACATATGTGTAAGAACTGAACATATATGTGTAAGAAATAAATATATATGCGTGTGAACTGATCATATATGTGTAAGAACTGAATATATATGCGTAAGAACTGAATATATATTGTAAGAACTGAATATATGTGTAAGAACTGAAAATATTTGCGTAAGATTTGAATTTATATGCGTAAGAACGGAATATATATGAGTAAGAACGGAATATATATGTGTAAGAACGGAATATATATATGTGTAAGAACGGAATATATATGTGTAAGAACTGAATATATATGTGTAAGAACTGAATATATATATGTAAAAACTGAACATATATTTGTAAGAAGTGAATATATATGTGTAAGAACTGAATATATATGTGTAAGAACGGAATATATATGTGTAAGAACGGAATATATATGTGTAAGAACGGAATATGTACGTGTAAGAACGGAATATATATGTGTAAGAACTGAACATATATATGTAAGAAATGAATATATATGCGTAAAAACTGGATATATATGCGTAAGAACTGAATATATATCTGTAAGAACTGAATATATATGTGTAAGAACTGAATATATATGCGTAAGAACTGAATATATATTCGTAAGAACGGAATATATATGTGTAAGAACGGAATATATATGTGTAAGAACGGAATATGTACGTGTAAGAACGGAATATATATGTGTAAGAACGAAATATATATGTGTAAGAACGGAATATATATGTGTTAGAACGGAATATATACGTGTAAGAACGTAGTATATATGTGTAAAAACGGAATATATATGTGTAAGAACGGAATATATATGTGTAAGTACTGAATATATATGTGTAAGAACTGAATATATATGCGTAAGAACTGAATATATATGCGTAAGAACTGAATATATATGCGTAAGAACGGAATATATATGCGTAAGAACGGAATATATATGAGTAAGAACTGAAAATATAAATGCGTAAGAACGGAATATATATGTGTAAGAACGGAATATATATTTGTAAAAACGGAATATATATGTGTAAGAACGGAATATATAGGCGTAAGAACTGAATATATATGTGTAAGAACGGAATATATATCTGTAAGAACGGAATATATATGTGTAAGTAGTGAATATATATGTGTAAGAACTGAATATATATGTGTCAGAACTCAATATATATGTGTAAGAACTGAATATATATGCGTAAGAACTGAATATATATGCGTAAAACTGAATATATATGCTTAAGAACTGAACATATATGTGTAAGAAATGAATATATATGCGTTGGAACTGAATATATATGCGTAAGAACTGAATATATATGCGTAAGAACGGAATATATATGTGTAAGAACTGAATATATATGTGTAAGAACGGAATATATATGTGTAAGAACTGAATATATAAGTGTAAGAACGGAATATATATGTGTAAGAACCGAATATATATGTGTAAGAACGGAATATATATGTGTAAGAACGGAATATATACGTGTAAGAACAGAATATATATGTGTAAGAACGGAATATATATGTAAAAGAACGGAATATATATGTGTAAGAACGGAATATATATGTATAAGAACGGGATATATATGAGTAAGAACGGAATATGTACGTGTAAGAACGGAATATATATGTGTAAGAATGGAATATATATGTGTAAGAACGGAATATATATGTGTAAAAACTGAATATATATGTGTAAGAACTGAATATATATGTCTAAAAACTGAATATATATTTGTAAGAATTGAATATATATGTGTAAGAACTGAATATATATGCGTAAGAACTGAATATATATGCGTAAGAACGGAATATATATGTGTAAGAACAGAATATATATGTGTAAGAACGGAATATGTACGTGTAAGAACGGAATATATATGTGTAAGAACGGAATATATATGTGTATATATGTTTAAGAACGGAATATATATGCGTAAAACTGAATATATATGCGTAAGAACTGAACATATATGTGTAACAAATGAATATATATGCGTAAAAACTGAATATATATGCGTAAGAACTGAATATATATGCGTAAGAACGGAATATATATGTGTAAGAACTGAATATATAAGTGTAAGAACGAAATATATATGTGTAAGAACCGAATATATATGTGTAAGAACGGAATATATATGTGTAAGAACGGAATATATACGTGTAAGAACAGAATAAATATGTGTAAGAACAGAATATATAGGTAAAAGAACGGAATATATATGTGTAAGAACTGAATATATATACGTAAGAACTGAATATATATTCTTATGAACGGAATATATATGTGTAAGAACGGAATATATATGTGTTAGAACGGAATATGTACGTGTAAGAACGGAATATATATGTGTAAGAACGGAATATATATGTATAAGAACGGGATATATATGTGTAAGAACGGAATATGTACGTGTAAAAACGGAATATATATGTGTAAGAATGGAATATATATGTGTAGGAACGGAATATATACGTGTAAGAACGGAATATATATGTGTAAGAACGGAATATATATGTAAAAGAACGGAATATATATGTGTAAGAACTGAATATATATACGTAAGAACTGAATATATATTCTTATGAACGGAATATATATGTGTAAGAACGGAATATATATGTGTTAGAACGGAATATGTACGTGTAAGAACGGAATATATATGTGTAAGAACGGAATATATATGTGTATATATGTGTAAGAACGGAATATATATGTGTAAGAACTGAATATATATGTGTAAGAAGTGAATATATATGTGTAAGAACTGAATATATATGTGTAAGAACGGAATATATATGTGTAAGAACGGAATATATATGCGTAAGAACGGAATATATATACGTAAGAACTGAATATATATTCTTATGAACGGAATATATATGTGTAAGAACGGAATATATATGTGTTAGAACGGAATATGTACGTGTAAGAACGGAATATATATGTGTAAGAACTGAACATATATGTGCAAGAAATGAATATATATGCGTAAGAACTGAATATATATGTGTAAGAACTGAATATATATGCGTAAGAACTGAATATATATGTGTAAGAACGGAATTTGTACGTGTAAGAACGGAATATATATGTGTAAGAACGGAATATATATGTGTAAGAACGGAAAATATATGTGTAAGAACTGAATATATATGTGTAAGAACGGAATACATATGTGTAAGAACGGAATATATATATGTGTAAGAACGGAATATATATGTGTAAGAACTGAATATATATGTGTAAGAACTGAACATATATATGTAAGAAATGAATATATATGCGTAAGAACTGAATATATATGCGTAAGAACTGAATATATATCTGTAAGAACTGAATATATATGTGTAAGAACTGAATATATATGCGTAAGAACTGAATATATATTCGTAAGAACGGAATATATATGTGTAAGAACGGAATATATATGTGTAAGAACGGAATATGTACGTGTAAGAACGGAATATATATGTGTAAGAACGGAATATATATGTGTAAGAACGGAATATATATGTGTTAGAACGGAATATACACGAGTAAGAACGTAGTATATATGTGTAAAAACGGAATATATATGTGTAAGAACGGAATATATATGTGTAAGTACTGAATATATATGTGTAAGAACTGAATATATATTCGTAAGAACTGAATATATATGCGTAAGAACTGAATATATATGCGTAAGAACTGAATATATATGCGTAAGAACGGAATATATATGCGTAAGAACGGAATATATTTGAGTAAGAACTGAAAATATATATGCGTAAGAACGGAATATATATGTGTAAGAACGGAATATATCTTTGTAAAAACGGAATATATATGTGTAAGAACGGAATTTATATGCGTAAGAACTGAATATATATGTGTAAGAAAGGAATATATATGTGTAAGAACGGAATATATATGTGTAAGAAGTGAATATATATGTGTAAGAACTGAATATATATGTGTAAGAACTCAATATATATGTGTAAGAACTGAATATATATGCGTAAGAACTGAATATATATGCGTAAAACTGAATATATATGCGTAAGAACTGAACATATATGTGTAAGAAATGAATATATATGCGTAAGAACTGAATATATATGCGTAAGAACTGAATATATATGCGTAAGAACGGAATATATATGTGTAAGAACTGAATATATATGTGTAAGAACGGAATATATATGTGTAAGAACTGAATATATATGTGTAAGAACGGAATATATATGTGTAAGAACGGAATATATACGTGTAAGAACGGAATATATATCTGTAAGAACGGAATATATATGTGTAAGAACTGAATATATATACGTAAGTCCTGAATATATATGCTTATGAACGGAATATATATGTGTAAGAACGGAATATATATGTGTTAGAACGGAATATGTACGTGTAAGAACGGAATATATATGTGTAAGAACGGAATATATATGTGTATATATGTGTAAGAACGGAATATATATGTGTAAGAACTGAATATATATGTGTAAGCAGTGAATATATATGTGTAAGAACTGAATATATATGTGTAAGAACGGAATATATATGTGTAAGAACGGTATATATATTTGTAATAACGGAATATGTACGTGTAAGAACAGAATATATATGTGTAAGAACAGAACATATATGTGTAAGAAATGAATATATATGCGTAAGAACTGAATGTATATGCGTAAGAACTGAATATATATGCGTTAGAACTGAATATATATATCTAAGAACTGAATATATGTGTAAGAACTGAATATATTTGCGTAAGAACTGAATATATATGCGTAAGAACGGAATATGTATGAGTAAGAACGGAATATATATTTGTAAGAACGGAATTTGTACGTGTAAGAACGGAATATATATGTGTAAGAAAGGAATATATATGTGTAAGAACGGAATATATATGTGTAAGAACTGAATATATATGTGTTAGAACGGAATATATATGTGTAAGAACGGAATATATATATGTGTAAGAACGGAATATATATGTGTAAGAACTGAATATATATGTGTAAGAACTGAATATATATATGTAAGAACTGAATATATATGTGTAAAAAGTGAAAATATATGTGTAAGAACTGAATATATATGTGTAAGAACGGAATATATATGTGTAACAACGGAATATATATGTGTAAGAACGGAATATGTACGTGTAAGAACGGAATATATATGTGTAAGAACTGAACATATATATGTAAGAAATGAATATATATGCGTAAGAAATGAATATATATGCGTAAGAACTGGATATATATGCGTAAGAACTGAATATATATGTGTAAGAACTGAATATATATGCGTAAGAACTGAATATATAATCGTAAGAACGGAATATATATGTGTAAGAACGGAATATATATGTGTAAGAACGGAATATGTACGTGTAAGAACGGAATATATATTTGTAAGAACGGAATATATAAGTGTAAGAACTGAATATATAAGAGTAAGAACTGAATATATATGTGTAAGAACTGAATATATATGTGCAAGAACTGAATATATATGCGTAAGAACTGAATATATATGTGTAAGAACTGAATATATATGTGTAAGAACGGAATATATATGAGTAAGAACGGAATATGTACGTGTAAGAACGGAATATATATGTGTAAGAAGTGAATATATATGTGTAAGAAGTGAATATATATGTGTAAGAACGGAATATATATGTGTAAGAACAGAATATGTACGTGTAAGAACGGAATATATATGCGTAAGAACTGAACATATATGTATAAGTAATGAATATATATGCGTAAGAACTGAATATATATGCGTAAGAACTGAATATATATGCGTAAGAACTGAATATATATCTGTAAGAACTGAATATATGTGTAAGAACTGAATATATATGCGTAAGAAATGAATCTATATGCGTAAGAACGGAATATATAAGAGTAAGAACAGAATATATATGAGTAAGAACGGAATATGTACGTGTAAGAACGGAATATATATGTGTAAGAACGGAATATATATGTGTAAGAACGGAATATGTACGTGTAAGAACGGAATATATATGTGTAAGAACGGAATATATATGTGTATATATATGTAAGAACTGAATATATATGTGTAAGAAGTGAATATATATGTGTAACAAATGAACATATATGTGTAAGAACGGAATATATATGTGTAAGAACTGAACATATATGCGTAAGAACTGAATATATATGCGTAAGAACTGAATATATA